>SJYC01019432.1:0-29682 GCA_006408675.1 Madoqua kirkii
CCACCCAGACGGATGCTTCTCTGGCCCACCCGCATCCAAGGTGCTGGCCTGGGCACCACTGCGCCTGCCTGGCTCCCTAATTTATGGAGCTGTGGTGGCCAGTGCTCAGGGTTTGCAGTCAATTACCGTATAAAATATGCTTCCCTCCCCCTGAGCCTCCCCCAGGCTCCCTGTCACTGTCCCTGCAGCAGCTTGAAGCCCGGCCCCCGCCATATCCCGCCCTGGGAACTCAGGATGCACACAGCAGTGTGGGCAGGAAGGCCCCCGCTCTTGCCTCCCTGCTCGCTTTGGCTTTAACTCTGACCACCTAGAACACGTGCGACCTGATTTGGGAGGAGGGGTCTCAGGCAGAGTCTCCCTGCGTCACTGTGACCTTGGGTGGGCGGTGGGCTGTGGTGGGGAGCTCCCTCCTCCCCCTGGTCGTGACCTGATGTCCTCTGGGCAGGGGTGAGAGCCTGGTCTGGAGAGAGGGTCGGGGGCAGTTGTCCCGCCATCTTTTCCATTGTCACCACCCCACCCCCACAAACCACTTGGACACTTTTGTCCTCTGTCCATCGTGAAGTTCTGACTCCGTGGGTACACCCCACGTCTTTTCAGAGGGAAGCCTTTCTGCCCCTGAGAAGGACTCTTTTCCCCTGGGAACTGTGTGCCCTGCCCCCATGAGGACATTTCCAAGGATGGGTCTGGGGAGCAGTCTTGGAGGCAGAGAGAGACATCTCCACCAGCTCATATACAGGCAGGACTTCCACCAGCCTGAGCTTCAGAGCCCACCTGTCACCCCTGTCCCCCTCTCCCTGTACTGTGTCTGGGGGGCTGGTGGGGGACATATATGTCCCAAGGCCCTCCGAGACAGCTTTGCAGCTGAGAAGCCTTCTGTTTGTCTTTTGGGGAAGTCTTTGCAGAGAATCACAAATGCATTGTAGCTGCAGCCCCCCCCTCCAGGGAGCACGCCAGTCTGTTGCGTCCCCTCCCTGTCTCTTATACACATCTCCCCCCGCTCCCCTTCCCCTGCCGAGGTTTGACTTCTTGTCAGTTCCTTAGATAAATCCAGCGATTTCTGCTCGTCTCTCTGGGGTTATTAGCAGGGTGCAGAACCACAGTCAGTGACAAAGCAGTGAACAGCCTCCAAGCAGGGCAGGAAAATTGAACAGACACACTTGGCAAAAGGAGGCACACGCCTGCAACGGCAGGTCCAGACACACCAGGACCAGATGTGGTGGGTGGCACCTGCCAACCTGGGGGCAGGGCTGGAGCCTTGTACCCCCTACCTGGGCCACGAAGACCTCTGACACTGCTGAGGGGGCAGGGGGATCTCGCCGTCACTTGCCGCGTTGGTGCAAGATGGGCAGCTGCCATGGAAAGCCACCAGGCAGTTTCCTGGGGCCCCAGTTCCCCCTCCGTGTCTGTTTACTCTGGAGAAACACCAGCACCATCTGGAGAAGTGGTTCCACTGGCCCCGCCGCTCTGCTTGCTGCGTCCTGACCGGGGAACAGCCACAGGCTTGTCAGCAGGAGGCCACATGAGCAAGTAGGACACGTCCTTGTGACAAGAGGCCCTGTAGGAACAAAAAGACAGTGGAGTGCCCACTGGGACGGATAAACCCTGAGGATGTGCCAAGCGGAAGAGGCCAGACCCAGAGTACAGACGGTGTGGTCAGTGTCTGTGAAACCCTAGAGAGACGTGGAGGATGGGATGGGGCGGCGTTTGGGGCCACAGTCCCTGGAACTCCAGGCAAGCTGATCTCTGCTCCCAGCTCAATCCAGGAAATGATGGCCCTCCCGACTCCAGAGGTTACTCCTGTGCACGCCTCCATTCCAGCAGCTCCGCCTTGCGTCTCAGGACATCGTGAGCAGATGTGCTGGCTGCTGTTACTTCTCATCCCTTTCGGAACAGCCTGCTGTTGGAACGACTGCTGATGGCTGGGGGCGGTCAGTGGGGAGGGCCCTGGGGAGGAGGCTGCAGCCCCTACCTCCTCCTCCAAGTCTCAGGGTGGCAGTACTGGACACCTTTGTGTGGTGTCTTCATCCCCCCTCCCTCATGCCCAGCTCCTGGGTTTGGCATCTTTGATGCAGAGGCTGGATCAGAGTCTGGCTGTCCAGACCATTTTGAATATGCCTAGAAACATCAGCTCCTCCTGTGGGGTTCTGACCTTGACATGTGTCCTCCCAGCCCACCGATAGGTCACTTCAGTCGCTCTATCCTCAATTGGAAGGACCCGCGTCTTAGGATCTAGTGGATAGGCTCCCTGCCCACAGTGGTGGGGTGACTCAGGCCAGGATCTGGGCCCGTTTCATGGGCAGGCCTACTCCTTCCTCGCACGAGGACTGGACACCATACTGCAAGCTCACACGTGTCCTGAGCTCCCAGAGCTCTGAGCTTCCCCAGAGCTGACTGGCCCACTTTGCCAGCCCTGGTGCCATGTGGGAACATCTCACAGTGGACAGGAGGTGTGATAGCCACCTGCCTCCAAAGCAGATGCTGCCCCTGACCCCAAACAGAAAGCACCTAGAATCCTAGCGCTGCAGCTCACCTGTCTGAGAGTCCAGACTGTGCCCATGGGCCCGGTGGGGCCTCCGTGAGTGGTGGGGCTGGTAGCAGCCACCCCAGCCGCTCGCCTCACCTCCTCTACCAGCTCCATGAGAAGCAGGCTGCAGCCTGTAGAACCTTGGCCTTTCACCTGGCTGACTCCGTTGGCTCCTGAAGTCAGGTTCCCACACTTGGTGGGATGTCCTGGAGCTCACATCCCCCTGCTGGGCCCCTCAGTGGCTCCTGGTGTCTTTGCTGCCAGCCTGTGATGCCCCTCTGCCTCCAAAGCAGATGCTGCCCCTGACCCCAAACAGAAAGCACCTAGAATCCTAGCGCTGCAGCTCACCTGTCTGAGAGTCCAGACTGTGCCCATGGGCCCGGTGGGGCCTCCGTGAGTGGTGGGGCTGGTAGCAGCCACCCCAGCCGCTCGCCTCACCTCCTCTACCAGCTCCATGAGAAGCAGGCTGCAGCCTGTAGAACCTTGGCCTTTCACCTGGCTGACTCCGTTGGCTCCTGAAGTCAGGTTCCCACACTTGGTGGGATGTCCTGGAGCTCACATCCCCCTGCTGGGCCCCTCAGTGGCTCCTGGTGTCTTTGCTGCCAGCCTGTGATGCCCCGTGTTAGGTGTTTCTTCCGGCTGGGCCTCATCCCTCACCTGTCACCCCTTCCTCCTCAGATCACGCAGGAGGCAGGGGAGTTCATGATCACGTTCCCCTACGGTTACCATGCTGGCTTCAACCACGGATTCAACTGTGCCGAGTCCACCAACTTTGCCACACTGCGGTGGATCGATTACGGCAAGGTGGCCACCCAGGTGAGTGCCCACTAGCCCCCCACCTGCTCCCCCAGCCCAGGGCCTAGGCGACAGCCACTTATATTCAGCCTGGGGCTCAGACTCTCCATCAGGGTCTGTTTCTGGATCCTCAGCAAACGTGTCCTCAGCTCATTCCTCACTTGGAGGGAAGAGGGCATGGGGAGGTCAGGTGGTGTGCAGCAGCTGAGGCCTGGTCAGGCCTGACTCAGGGCTCCCTCTGTCCTGGCAGGCCCAGGTTCGCCCCCACCATCTAGGGGCCAGGGAAGATTTATTAGTTGACTCTTGAGGGGCCTCTTGATCAGCTGCAGGGTTTGCTCTGACCCCAGAGCCTGTCTTTACCAGTCTGCAGTGTGTGTGTGTGCGCACATGCGTGTGAGTGCACGTGCAAGAGAGAGCAGCGCCCTGGCAGGGCAGGCCCTGTTCCTGAGCCCAAGAGCTTCCGGCTGCCTCGTTGTCTGCAGTGGTCACTCAGAGCCCAGGAGCCTCATTTGTTTTCTGCAGTACTTTGCCAACCTGCCCCCAGAGGGATGATAATCAGCCTGCAGACCTGACGCTTGAACTGAGTGCTTGTTCTCAGCTTCTTTTTCCCACACATGCACCCACCTGTGGTTCTGATGGGCAGCTTAGTGGGGCTCAGGGCCCCACAGTGGCGTGTCCAGGGAGCAGCTGGATAGTGGGCAGGTCCCTGGGAAGGGGAGGCTGCTAGGAGGGCTGTTGGGCATGCAGCAGGCCCAGCCCTTCCTTGGCAGCTGGGACCAGTGACCTTCCTCCCAGGACTGGCACCATGACCACCCTGAGGAAGCCAGTGAGCTCCACTCATGCGACTGGGCTCTGGCTGAGCGGCCCTGGCTCTCAAGCTTCAGCTGCTTGAATCTTTTCTTTCCAGCACAGAAAGGAGCCTAGCCTTGCACACGTCTCACTCTGGCACTGAGCACAAGGAACAGGAGAGGCCCCTCCTGCATGGGCCTGTTCAGTGAAATCGGGGTGCCTCCTACGAGCCTCCTCAGCAGAGCCCTGGGGGTCTTCCATGGATTCTCTCAGCTGTTCAGAATCAGGGCCTAGGGTTAGGGACCATGGTGGGTTTCTCCCAGACACGGAAGTGGGGGCGATGTGGACCAGGAGAACCCCGAGCCCAGATCCTGGTTTGTTCAGCCCACCCCTGACCCCAGATCTTTGCAGAAGAGGGTTTAGGCTGTGACGATCGGGCATCATGGCCTGGAGATATGGCCCCATGGGGAGGGAAGTTGGCATCCAAGTGCAACATGTGGCAAAGAGCAGGAAGGCCCAGACTGAGGGTTCTCAGGATGTTCACAGACTGGAGCTGCGGAGTAGACAGGGTTAAATGAGATCCATTCTGAAAGGGAACATCTGTTTCATTTCACGTTTGAGTGGGGTGAAAGACTGTATGTGCTTAGTCACTCAGTAGTGCCCAACTCTGCAACGCCATGGACAATAGCCTTCCAGGCTCCTCTGTCCAGGGGATTCTCCAGGCAGGAAACCTGGAGTGGGTTGCCATTTCCTCCTCCAGGGGATCTTCCCAACCAAGGGTCAAATCTGCGTCTCCTGTGTCTCCTGCATTGCAGGTGGATTCTTTACCCACTGAGCTATTGGGGAAGAAGGTGGAAGACTAAGAAAATTAAGCTCTGGGGGTGGCCTTGTGGCACATCTCTGCTACACAGCGCGGTCTAGACGGGTTGGCGGTCTAGATGGATTGGCTCATCTCTGTTTTTGTAATGATCTCTCTTTCTCTAACTTCGCTGTGTCAGTGCAGTTGAGAAAAGGAAACAGGCTTTGCAGCCAGGAAGACTGGAGAGGCGCCCCGGGATGTGAAACGTTGGGCTTTTAGACTTAATTCAGAAAATCGTGTGAGAGTGTCTTTGGCAGAGAGTCCGACTTGGCTAAAAGAGGAGAAATGGGGACGTCAGGACTGTCCGCTTAGATCCAGAGGATAATTACACGTCTTGGGGCGTGTTTGCGTTGTCGCCGAGAATTCCACGTGTGCAGGGCTGCCTGGTTGCAGCGGGCGCTGGATTGAGTTGTCAGCCCGGCGGGGGCTTGTTCTGGAGGCACTGCTGGAACCAACCCTGCTGTGGAGCCAGTGGGGACCGCCCGGATATTAAAAGCAATTTTAGGTTCAGCCATGTGTTCACAAACAAGTGACATCTGGGAGGTGCAGCCTGAGATGGGGCTCCATGCTTTACATTGCTGGGCGGCGTAGCATGAAATTACTGAACCAGTGTGGTGCTCTGAGCCGGCCCGGGGTTCCAGGGGCCTGGCAGCTGGAGTAGGGCCCCCTCAGGAGTGGCCACTGGCCCTGGGGTGCCCATCTGTGTCCACCTGATGTCAGCTTCTGGGCTGTTCGGTGGTGACCCTCCGAGCTCCACTGCCCTGTAACTAGTCTTGGATGGAGAGGCTGCCTGGGTGCTTGGCCTTGCAGATGACAAACTGAAGTATCGGGCAGGGGACTGTTCAGGTTCCGTGGTGGTGCTAGGGCTGTGGATTTAAGGGATGGGGTGGGTGGGGTAGAGGGGCAGCCAGAGCCCCCTTCCCACTGAGCTGGGGCCTCTCCCTGCAGCCTGAGTGCCTGCCCCCCTAGCCTGTGTCCCCTTCTAGCACATTCCTCAGAAACAGCCCAGGGGGAGAACGTCCACTTCTCAGGTTCTAGAGACCCTTTTACTTGCTGGTTCATTAGCTTCTCAGGCTCCCAGTGAACCCCCCGCTCCCCCCATTGACCCATTTCTGTCATTCTCTCTGTTGACACATGAAGTGCTAAATGCCTAGGCTCGCCAGCGTGTGTGAACTTCAGGTGTGCCTGTTCTTTCTTCCAGATCGGCGTCAGCAAACAGGGCCGACAGATGAAACCTGGCTGGTTGACTGTTTTTGGTACTGTCTGCAAACAGCTATGATTAGATGTCTGTGTTCTTCTGGCCACGTCACGTGGCTTACGGGCTCTTAGTTTCCCAAACCAGGGGTTGAACCTGTGCCCCCTGCAGTGGAAGCTGAGTCTCACCCACTGAACTGCCAGGGGAGTGCCGAGTGTTAGGTTTTTAAAGAGCTGGGGGAAAAGAAAACTGAAAGAAGTTATATGTGACACATGGCAACTAGATGGAACTCACATTACATCGGTAGTTTTTTCAATTAATTTACGTATTTGCCTGTGCTAGGTCTTAGTTGCAGGATGTTCCCTGATTAGGGATTGAACCCAGGCCCCCTGCCTTGGGAGCTCAGAGTCTCAACCACTGGACCACAAGGGAAGTCCCGATAAATAGAGTTTTATTGGCACAGGCACATCCACTCATTGACATGCTGTGCAGGCGCTGCTTGCATTCAGGTGTGGAGCTGGGTAGTCGTAACAGGACCACCTCACCTGCAAAGTAGAAAATATTTGCTATTGGCTCTTGTCAGGAGTTTGCAGTCCGTGGTCTAAAGAATTGATTTTGTGGACACCCTGGCTCCAGGCAGTCAGGGCTAAAGGGTCCCCCTCACTCTTTCCTCCACAGCCCCCAGGGTCTGTGGCATCAGAGGGGTGTTCCCTTGAGCACGTTGGCCCCCAGCTGCTGCCTCATTGATTTTAACCAAGGAAAATTTATACCCATGACTGGGGGATTGGGTGGACTATGGAATATTATGCGGCCACAAAATTAGGTTCACTCTTTACTGACATGAAAAATGGGCATGGCATTTTGGGTGGAGAAACTAGGTTTTGGATCATAAATATGTAATCCCATCATCCCATCGTGTGTGTGTGTGTGTGTGTGTGTGTGTGTGTGTAATCCCATCATCCCATCGTGTGTGTGTGTGTGTGTGTGTGTGTGTGTGTGTGTTGGGGCGAGGGAACTTACCAAACGTTGATCAATGTTAGCTCCATGAGGTGGAATCTGAGGACTCAGCAGGCCTGAGATCAGAGCCAGCAGCGGCCAGTCCTGCTTCAGGTCACGTGCTGCTGCTTTGGTTTTGAGCTATCCCTTTCCCTTGACCTCCTCCCCAAGCTCTGCAACTCACCTCCTACAGCTCCGTCTCTATCTGCAGCTTTCCTGATGGATCTTGCCTGCATCAAGCTCTGATTCTGGGCCTCATGACCGGGCTGAGCCACAGCGGCCAGTCCTGCTTCAGGTCACGTGCTGCTGCTTTGGTTTTGAACTATCCCTTTCCCTTGACCTCCTCCCCAAGCTCTGCAACTCACCTCCTACAGCTCCGTCTCTATCTGCAGCTTTCCTGATGGATCTTGCCTGCATCAAGCTCTGATTCTGGGCCTCATGACCGGGCCTGCCGGTATTCCAGGAGACACCTTCCCCACCTCCGTGTCTCCCAGGCTGGCTGCCCCCTTCAGGCAGGTGTCCAGGGCTTGCCTGGGGCTGCAGGGGCCACCTCCCCAGGCCTGTGCTCCATTTCCAAGAACAGAATTGCCCAGGCAGGTGTTGTAGTGGGATTACCAGCCGGGAAGATGAGAGGGCTGCTCTGTCTTCACTGCAGAAAGTGAGGTGTGCACACATCAGCCTTTTAGCTCTGAGCTCGAATTAGTCTTAGAAGGCTGCACGCCACATTGGATTAGCTGCGCGGGCTCGTTGCTCCCGTGGTGGGTGGCACTGGGTGAAGCCTGACAAGGGCCTCCTGCTTCCACCGAGGGCGCCCCACAAGGCGCAGGAGTTGACTTCGGATTAACAGAGCAAGAGAGATTTACAACCCAGCTTGAATGCTGGGAGCCCCACACACTTAGCTGGTTTTCTGCCCGTTGTCTGGGCCGCCGCCTGGCAGCGCTCAGCCTCCAGGCAAGTCTGCTCTCCGGCAAGGTGTCTGCTGAGAGTGGAGGGCGGGAAGACGTGGCCCCCCACATCCCCCCACTTCTGGATCTGGATTGGGGGGCCTCCCCTGAAACCCACCACCTGGGCTACCTCGAATTTCACTGCTGTGAAATGAGAACCAAATTGTCCCCGCTACTCCAAGGACACTTGCCTTCTGCTTGGTGACACTGTGCCTGCTCTGGGTGATTAACCCAGAGCCCCTCCCCACGAGGGAAGGTGACAGAATAGGGGGAGGTGGGGGCGGGCAGAGGAGGGCCTAGGACAGAGCCACGTCCGTCCCACCCAGACGGATGCTTCTCTGGCCCACCCGCATCCAAGGTGCTGGCCTGGGCACCACTGCGCCTGCCTGGCTCCCTAATTTATGGAGCTGTGGTGGCCAGTGCTCAGGGTTTGCAGTCAATTACCGTATAAAATATGCTTCCCTCCCCCTGAGCCTCCCCCAGGCTCCCTGTCACTGTCCCTGCAGCAGCTTGAAGCCCGGCCCCCGCCATATCCCGCCCTGGGAACTCAGGATGCACACAGCAGTGTGGGCAGGAAGGCCCCCGCTCTTGCCTCCCTGCTCGCTTTGGCTTTAACTCTGACCACCTAGAACACGTGCGACCTGATTTGGGAGGAGGGGTCTCAGGCAGAGTCTCCCTGCGTCACTGTGACCTTGGGTGGGCGGTGGGCTGTGGTGGGGAGCTCCCTCCTCCCCCTGGTCGTGACCTGATGTCCTCTGGGCAGGGGTGAGAGCCTGGTCTGGAGAGAGGGTCGGGGGCAGTTGTCCCGCCATCTTTTCCATTGTCACCACCCCACCCCCACAAACCACTTGGACACTTTTGTCCTCTGTCCATCGTGAAGTTCTGACTCCGTGGGTACACCCCACGTCTTTTCAGAGGGAAGCCTTTCTGCCCCTGAGAAGGACTCTTTTCCCCTGGGAACTGTGTGCCCTGCCCCCATGAGGACATTTCCAAGGATGGGTCTGGGGAGCAGTCTTGGAGGCAGAGAGAGACATCTCCACCAGCTCATATACAGGCAGGACTTCCACCAGCCTGAGCTTCAGAGCCCACCTGTCACCCCTGTCCCCCTCTCCCTGTACTGTGTCTGGGGGGCTGGTGGGGGACATATATGTCCCAAGGCCCTCCGAGACAGCTTTGCAGCTGAGAAGCCTTCTGTTTGTCTTTTGGGGAAGTCTTTGCAGAGAATCACAAATGCATTGTAGCTGCAGCCCCCCCCTCCAGGGAGCACGCCAGTCTGTTGCGTCCCCTCCACTCCCCTGGCTTGTGTTCATTCCAGCCCCCGTCAGCCCAGAGCCCCCCTCCCCAGCTCCTGTCTTCTGTGTCTGGGGGGCTGGTGGGGGACATATATGTCCCAAGGCCCTCCGAGACAGCTTTGCAGCTGAGAAGCCTTCTGTTTGTCTTTTGGGGAAGTCTTTGCAGAGAATCACAAATGCATTGTAGCTGCAGCCCCCCCCTCCAGGGAGCACGCCAGTCTGTTGCGTCCCCTCCACTCCCCTGGCTTGTGTTCATTCCAGCCCCCGTCAGCCCAGAGCCCCCCTCCTCAGCTCCTGTCTGCCGCCCCCCACCTCCCGCCCAGCCGCCTGGGGTTGTCACCTGGATTACAGGCAGCTGTGTCCAGGCTCCCCACTCAGAGGCTGGCCCTAGAGACACACACTGAGCGCTCTTGCACTAGTCTTTCTGAGGGCTGTCTGCTTCTCACTGTGCCACTTCAGCCAGCTGTTCCCCTGGTGGGTTGCCAGCGCCTGGGTTGTCCCCACCAGCAAGCACATGACCACACAGCTCTGGCCCGGGCACTGCCCACTGCAGGCTGCTCACCCCACTGGGCCTGCTGCCCCTCGTCCTCATGGCTTTGCTGCGTTTTCCCGTGAGAACTGGGAGTGTGTGATTCAGATCCACAGACCAGAGTTTCTGCCCCTCGGCACTGTGAATTGCAGCACTGCACCATCTGTGGGCCGTCCCTCCCGGGGCCCCACCCACTCAGCGCCAGGATCCCCCCAGTGTGACAACCACAGGCATCCCAGATATCGCCCAGTATCCCCTAGAGTGATTGGATCCCCTGTGTGAAAGCCATGGGCCAGTGGGGCTCCTCAGGGGGGCATCTTTGCCCTGCCAAGGTATCCAGCCCCTATTGCCCAGAGATGCTGCCGAAGGTCTGCTCCAGGAGAAGTGGCCGCGTCTGGCCCAGGGAAAGTGTAGAGGCCTTAGGTCAGGCTGTGGTCTGGGTCAGGGGACTTCATGGGCACAACCAGCACCTGGACCTTTCAACTGTCCTTGTGTGGACAGAATTTGGTTCTTGGCCATGATCAACACTGCGACTTGGGATGGCGAGGTTTCTACAGAGGGTAGGTGGGCTGCTCCCCTTGTGAATTGCAGGACTGCACCATCTGTGGGCCGTCCCTCCTGGGGCCCCACCCACTCAGCGCCAGGGGCCCCCCAATGTGACAACCATAGGCATCCCAGATGAGAGAAGTCCACCGGGTGTCCCGGTCACCAGAGGGGCTGTGAGTGAAGGGCTGTGGTGATGGAAGAGCTGAGGGGCTAGTGGGGTCCTCAGGCAGGACGCATTGGGAAGCATGGCCCAGAGCACCTGGTGTATTAGCATCTGGGTAGAGAGGGAGGAAGAAAAGCGATGACAAACCTGGATAGCATATTAAAAAGCAGAGACATTCCTTTGCCCACAAAGGTCCGTCTAGTCAAAGCTATGGTTTTTCCAGTAGTCGTGTATAGATGTGAGAACTGGACCATAGAAAAAAATGAGCACCAAAGAATTGATGCTTTTGAACTGTGGTGCTGGAGAAGGCTCTTGAGTGTCCCTTGGACTGCAAGGATCCTAAAGGAAATCAGTCCTGAATATTAATTGGAAGGACTGATGTTGAAGCTGAAGCTCCAGTGCTTTGGCCACCTGATGTGAAGAGCTGACTCACTAGGAAAGATCCTGACGCTGGGAAAGACTGAAGGCAGGAGAAGGGAATAACAGAGGATGAGATGGTTGTATGGCATCACTGACTCCACAGACATGAGTTTGAGCAACCTCTGGGAGTTGGTGATGGACAGGGAAGCCTGGTGTGCTGTAGTCTATGGGGTTGCAAAGAGTCTGACACAACTGAGTGACTGAAGTGAACTGAGAAGGGGAGAGGGGTAGGGACCCTCACAGGAGGACCAGCTCGGCCGCCAGGCTGCAGCCACAGTGCTACACAGATGAGGCTTTTCTATGTGGAGGAGGAAAGAGAGTGACCTTGTGGTGGGGGTAGCATCCTGGGGGTCAAAGATTCAACCTGTGACCTTGCCCAGCCCCTAGGAAGCAGCCTCCCAGCGGGAGCCCTGCACCTAATGGTTTTGTTTATGAAGCGCTTCTGAGGGCTTCCAGTGGATTTCCTAATGAACTGGTTTGTTATCCCATCTCTGCAGCGAGCTGGTGATTACATCAGAAACAGGGGGCCAGGCTTCGAGCTGGCCTGGCAGATGCCGGCTCCTCAGCGGGGGATCTTCCCCTGTCCCTGGGTGTTTAACGCTTTGTGGGCTGACGCGCCCCCTGCCCCCACCCTGGGATTGTTCCCTCGGAAGCATGTGTGTCGCTCCCCTCTCTGCATCTGCTCAGCAGCAGTCACCCTGCAAATCCTGGGAGACAGGAAAAGGCTGCACAGAGGGGGATACGGACGGGGAACAGGCCACTGGGATGCTCAGACTCCGGGAGAGCACAGCAGGCACGATGTGGGGGACAAGCAGTATCAGCCAGTGGGGGCTTCTGGAGGAGGGAGGGTTCAAGACCCTGGCCCTGTCACACCTGCATCTCAGACTTCTGGCCTCCAGGGCTGGGCGGGGACAGCATCCTGTGGCTTTCAGGCCCTCTCCCCTGTTGATGGCACTCTGTGACAGGAATACGCCAGAGTCTTGAACGCTTCCATCCACCAGAGGAGCAGGGATGTGGCCCACGTCCTCCGAGGATGCTGCCAGCCCTGCTCAGACTGGAGCAGGGCTTCTCCAGCAAGAGGTGGAGGGCCTATCACCCCCAGCAGAGATGCTGCAGGGTGTGTGCATTCCTAGGGATCAGGTTCCAGTGGGCCCCCAGTTTCCTAGTTCCTGGCCCCTGGTGGAGGGGGCGGGGCAGGTGCCCCACAGGAGCTTCTTGTAGGGAGTACAGTGACTCTTCACAGAGTGCCACCCGGGGTCCTTCCCGCCCGCTTCCTGCAGCACAGAGGGGTCTTACCCTCAGTGGGGAAGATGTGGCTTCCTGCCCCTGCTGCAGCCCTAGGCCCTGTCCTCTGCCTCCACGAGATGGGGCGTTTGTGTGCCTAGAGTTGGGTTGACTGTGACCGTTAGTGGCTGCCCAGGTTCCTCTCCCTTTGTGATGCCTTCTGCAGCTGAGAGGTCGAGGGGACCCTGAACTGAGGGCAGACACCCCGAGGTGGGGAGGGCCGTAGGGATGTGAGGGGGGTTTCTTTCAGAATCGGTGCTTTGAATACTGTGGACTTAACACGTGGAGTAAAGAAAGTAGAACGGAAAGGAAAAAGCAGGTCACATCCGTCAGGAGACAAGGAGATGGTTGCCGTTAGCAGAGTCCGCCGAGTGAGGAAAGTTAATAGTCACCATGGCCAGGGCTGTGCTAACTCAGTGCCTGTGGGTTCTGAACCACGTGGCAGGAGGCTGGAGACGGCCTGATGCACACGTGCAGATGGGCCGTCCATCCAGGCACCAGACTGCACCCCAAGAGGAATGAGGGGCTGGTTGCCTGCTCCATTCCAGAGGGAGGCACGTGGGGACGGTGGTGGGTGGGCCTTCTTTGGGAGGACAGGATGCCTCTGTCTTATGTAGGGATGCAGGGGTTAAGCCTGGAAGGAGGAAGTGGGAACTGCGGGGTTGCAGATGCAGTGGGGTAGGGGAGTGGAGCAGGGCTGAGTGTCTGCTGCCCTCTGTTCCTCAGACTCTGCACCCTGCGAGGAGCTGGCTGTTACCCCAGTCCATCCTGAGCTGCGTCTCTGCAGCTCAGGGCTCTCCATGTGGGGGAGAGGGGCACATTGGTGAACACCTGCCAGGAGATGGGAGCCCTCACTCCTCTGGTGAGGATCCCCCTGAATCCTGGGCCCTTACATTCTTTAGATCTCAGGCCTCAGGGCCCAAATGGTTTGGTCCAACGTGTGGCTTCACGGTTGGTTTTTATGTGTTTGTTCCCCAAAGAGGCCCCCAGCTTGAGATGAATACAGAGCCCCTGGCAGTGCGTTCTGGGGGTCTTGTCTGAAGTCCTGACCAGGGAGACCCACAGAAGTGGAGGGGGCCTCAGGGTCACCGGGATCAGGCTGGGATCAGGGAGCGATCAGGGAGCGTCTCATGTGAGGGCGGGGTCAGCGGAAACCCCTCGGGCCGTGGGGCTTGACATGCGGGTGAGTTCCCTTTTGCGCTGAGGTGTTAAAGGAAGGTCTGGCTTTCAGTAGGTTTTTCACTTGATCTTTCATTACACTTTCCCAAAGCACGTGGTTTTATATGATTTCAGTTTTGCTGGGGATTATTCAAGTTTGTAAAGCGTAATTCCTTAGGCTTTGAGAATGCAGTAGCAGGTTGGGGAAGCAGACAAAGAGCAGCCCAGATGCCTTTCACTGTACAGATGAATGGGAGGAAGGGGGCCTGGAGGGGAGAGGTCCAGAGGAAGAGGAGGGAGGGTTGGAGGGGTCTTGTTTTAGTATCAGGATGCCCCAGTACTGGGAACATTGCTTAGGTGATGCCATTTCCAACCCTGACGGCATGAGGCCGAGGAGAGGATGTGCAGCCTCATGCCGTCACAGTTGGAAATGAGATCACATAAGCAGAGCTCCCAGTACTGGGGCATCCTGATCCTAAAACAAGATCCTTTTCTCCAAGACATGCCAGTGCCACCCTCCCAAGGAAGGTGCAGGGTGCATATCTGAGCTTGTGGGATGTTGCTTTCTGATGCCTTCTTTCAGTTCAGTTCAGTCGCTCAGTCGTGTCCAACTCTGCGACCCCATGAATCGCACCATGCCAGGCCTCCCTGTCCATCACCAACTCTCAGAGTTCACTCAGACTCACATCCATCGAGTCAGTGATGCCATCCAGCCATCTCATCCTCTGTCGTCCCCTTCTGCTCCTGCCCCTAGTCCCTCCCAGGATCAGAGTCTTTTCCAATGAGTCAGCTCTTCGCATGAGATGGCCAAAGTACTGGAGTCAGCTTTAGCATCATTCATTCCAAAGAAATCCCAGGACCGATCTCCTTCAGAATGGACTGGCTGGATCTCCTTGCAGTCTGAGGGATTCTCAAGAGTCTTCTCTAACACCACAGTTCAAAAGCATCAATTCTTCGGTGCTCATCTTTCTTCACAGTCCAACTCTTATATCCATACATGACCACTGGAAAAACCATAGCCTTGACTAGACAGACCTTTGTTGGCAAAAGTAATGTCTCTGCTTTTCAATATGCTATCTAGTTTGGTCATAACTTTTCTTCCAAGGAGTAAGCATCTTTTAATCTCATGGCTTCAATCACCATCTGCAGTGATTTTAGAGCCCAAAAAATAAAGTCTGACACTGTTTCCACTGTTTCCCCATCTATTTCCCATGAAGTGATGGGACCAGATGCCATGATCTTCATTTTCTGAAATGTTGAGCTTTAAGCCAACTTTTTCACTCTCCACTTTTACTTTCATCAAGAGGCTTTTTAGTTCCTCTTCATTTTCTGGCATAAGGCTGGTGTCATCTGCATATCTGAGGTTATTGGTATTTCTCCCAGCAATCTTGATCCAGCTTGTGCTTTTTCCAGCCCAGCATTTCTCATGATATACTCTGCATAGAAGTTTAAATAAGCAGGGTGACAATATACAGCCTTGATGTATGCCTTTTCCTGTTTGGAACCAGTCTGTTGTTCCATGTCCTTACTGTTGCGTCCTGACCTGCATACAGGTTTCTCAAAACGCAGGTCAGGTGGTCTGGTATTCACATCTCTTTCAGAATTTTCCACAGTCTGTTGTGATCCACACTGTCAAAGGCTTTGACATAGTCAAGAAAGCAGAAATAGATGTTTCTCTGGAACTCTCTTGCCTTCTTTGCATTTAGCAAAATGCTTGCTGAGGGGACCCCGGATTCAGTGGGACCCACTGCGGCACTGTCAGTGGCTGGGCATGTCCTGGGAAGCCCTGGGGAACGGTAGGATGCCGGGGTGCTGGGAGGAACCCTCGCTCCCTTTCTCTGTAGACACCCTGCTCTGACACACTGGAAGTAGGCATCCTCAGGGGACTCGGAGAAAGGAGCAGAGCAGTAATGTTTTCTGAGACTTGCTACCTCTGGAAATAGGGACCAAACGAAAAGGGCAGAAAAACAGCACAGTGGAAAGGCTGACCCTGGAGTCTGAGACGCTCTCCCAGGAGCTGCTGCTAAGGACAGGGCTGACAGTTTGGCTGGATGTGAAGTCTCTGTGGGCGATGATTTCCTCCAGAACTTGGAGGTCTGACTCACGCGTGGTTTTTGTTCTCTACCATGGCAGAAAGCCAGCTGCTCTTCCAGTCTCCCATCCTGGGTGGGTGGCAGGTGTTTCTCCGTTCTAGAAACTTCTTGAATTCTCTTTGTGTTCTGAAGTTTCTTTACGTCCTTGGTGTGAGTCTGATTTTAGCCACCTGACACTCCCTCGGCCCTTTTTCGGTACACCATGCCGGACACGACTGAGCGACTTCACTTTCACTTTTCGCTTTCATGCATTGGAGAAGGAAATGGCAACCCACTCCAGTGTTCTTGCCTGGAGAAATTCCAGGGATGGGGGAGCCTGGTGGGCTGCCGTCTATGGAGTCGCACAGAGTCGGACACGATTGAAGCGACTTAGCAGCAGCAGCAGAGGTGGCGGTGGCCCAGGTGTGCCTGTCTTATGAGTCCCTTAGCTGTGGTTTCAGGAGAGCAGGAAGTGGCTCATTTAGACCCCAACCATCTGGCCATGGTACTGGCCTCCTCCTGCCCAGCAGCCATGGATGTGGGATGGCTCGAGGGAGAGCTTCATCGGCCTGGAAGGGTCAGCAGATGGAGTTGGAGCTTGTCAAGGATCAAGGCCAGAGATGAGTGAGGGTGCATGGAAGGATGGAATGGGGGCCCCCGCTCCCATCTCCCCAGTGAAGCCTGGCTTTACTCGGGCCCTGCAGCTCAGAGGCTACGAGCTTCCTTCCCCAGAGGGACCAGGAGTCCCCAGGAGGCACCACTGCTCCACGCCCTGCATGTGGGGCACCTCTCCTCCTCCTCTGCCTGGACAGCTCATGCCAAGCACTGCTGGACCCAGGGGCCATGCTCTCTGGTCCACACAACAGTTCTCATTTCGGTTTTGTCAAGCTATGGAGAGGAAAAAAAATATATTTGTGCTGCTTGGCTCCCTGCTCTGGTCACCAGAGGCAGACCTCTGCTCTGCCTGTTTGCTCATTGTCCTCAAACTGTAGGCCCTGCAGGACCCAGGCACGCATGTCACTGCTCTGATGTGGCAGGATTCCGATGCAGGTGACAACCCCCTTGCCCCAGCTGGGCGCTTGGAGCAGGCCCAGGGCCCCTGAACTCCATGGTCACAGCTCTCACCATTTGTCATCTGGAAGTGACAGGCGTGCGTCTTGCTGAGCCTCTGGCAGGTGCTGTCAAGACGCGGCCTTCTGTGCAGGCTATGATGGGATCGAGCTGTGGGGTAGGGGTTCACGTAGGTGGGTGCTTCCACGGCAGGAGGCGCCCTGTTGGGGCACCCTGTGTGGGGAACAGCCCAGGCCCCAGAGGCCAGGGTGCTGCCCTGTGTGGAAACCCTGATGCCCCTGAATCCTCCCTGCCCCCTTCCTTCCCAGCCCCTCTGTCCTCTCCCCTCCCCCATTTACCCCCTTTAGAGCAGGAAGTGGCTCATTTAGACCCCAACCATCTGGCCATGGTACTGGCCTCCTCCTGCCCAGCAGCCATGGATGTGGGATGGCTCGAGGGAGAGCTTCATCGGCCTGGAAGGGTCAGCAGATGGAGTTGGAGCTTGTCAAGGATCAAGGCCAGAGATGAGTGAGGGTGCATGGAAGGATGGAATGGGGGCCCCCGCTCCCATCTCCCCAGTGAAGCCTGGCTTTACTCGGGCCCTGCAGCTCAGAGGCTACGAGCTTCCTTCCCCAGAGGGACCAGGAGTCCCCAGGAGGCACCACTGCTCCACGCCCTGCATGTGGGGCACCTCTCCTCCTCCTCTGCCTGGACAGCTCATGCCAAGCACTGCTGGACCCAGGGGCCATGCTCTCTGGTCCACACAACAGTTCTCATTTCGGTTTTGTCAAGCTATGGGAGGAAAAAAAATATATTTGTGCTGCTTGGCTCCCTGCTCTGGTCACCAGAGGCAGACCTCTGCTCTGCCTGTTTGCTCATTGTCCTCAAACTGTAGGCCCTGCAGGACCCAGGCACGCATGTCACTGCTCTGATGTGGCAGGATTCCGATGCAGGTGACAACCCCCTTGCCCCAGCTGGGCGCTTGGAGCAGGCCCAGGGCCCCTGAACTCCATGGTCACAGCTCTCACCATTTGTCATCTGGAAGTGACAGGCGTGCGTCTTGCTGAGCCTCTGGCAGGTGCTGTCAAGACGCGGCCTTCTGTGCAGGCTATGATGGGATCGAGCTGTGGGGTAGGGGTTCACGTAGGTGGGTGCTTCCACGGCAGGAGGCGCCCTGTTGGGGCACCCTGTGTGGGGAACAGCCCAGGCCCCAGAGGCCAGGGTGCTGCCCTGTGTGGAAACCCTGATGCCCCTGAATCCTCCCTGCCCCCTTCCTTCCCAGCCCCTCTGTCCTCTCCCCTCCCCCATTTACCCCCTTCCCTCTCTGAATCCCTTCTTTCTGCAGAACTGAAGCAGGCCGGCCACATGTACACTGGGGTCCTTAGGGACCCTGGTGAGTCCTTGGGGCTCAGTAACTGGGAGGAGGGTGAGGAGGCAGGAGGAGCGCCCCTACCCTCCGCCAGGGCCTTGAAAAGGCAGAGTGCCCAGAACTGGAGGGGCTGGACTGGAAGAGCGCACAGTGGGCTCCTGGTCCTGGCAGCCACGGGGGTAGCTCAGCTGGACCTCAGGGGGTGTGGCCCATCTTGGCCCTGAGTTCCTGCCCCCCTCTGCAGGTATTTAAGGAAGTTTCTCCCCATCTCCCTGGAAGCTGCTGCAGGGCCAGGCCTGTTGCTGGGCTGAGAGGCCGCAGCTATTTAGCCTGAGTAGTAAGGAGGGTATGACGGTTCCAACGTGGGAGCTAAAAGTGGGAAACCATTTTGCTCTGGGACTTTACGGCTTCAATTGCCAAATCTGATTTAGATCAGAGCCTGTCTTTTTAACACCCAAATCTCGGGAAACTGAAGCCTTGGAATGTGCTTGTCAGACTGTTCTGAAGCTCCAGGAAGGTTCATATCCGTCCTGGTCTGAGATGAGAGGGAGCCAAGCCTGGACCTTGGGCCTCGTCTTAGATGCATCTCTGAGATGTGAATAGAACATGACCACCGATGGGTGCAGCGTATTAGGGTGGATTCAGTAAGAAAAGAGGCCCCACTTGCACACCCACCAGCATGAGAAATAGAATAAAACTCACCGCCAAGACTGACCCTCTTGTGTCTTCTGCCAGAGGCCCTGGCAAGGTGACTGAGGGACTGCCCCCTTCATTCTTTAGGTGTCGTTCAGGGACCTTGATTCCCGTGTTCCTCTACTTGTGAGCATTGGCGTTGTTAAGTCAGAAAACCTCGGGCTGGCCTGGCAGAATGTGTGAGATCTGTGGCTTGAGGTTAGGAGCTAGCACTCTCTAAGAAGCAGACTTGGTGCCCCCAGACTACATGGGGCCGGTCCGTTTGTCTAGCCTCCCAGTCCCCTTTGAGGTGGGGTCCAGGCCCAGCTAGGGGGTGTGTGCCACTGGCCCAGGCCCACCAAGGTCCTAATGAGCTCTGGGGGTGGGAGTGTGTTCTCCCAAGAGCAGCTGGCTCGGGTTGCTGGTATGAAGACAGGTGCAGCCCAGAGGAGGTGATTCCACAGCTGGGCCTCCACATGCCAGGTTCTAGGTGCTTCCTGGCACTTGAGAGCACCGGATCCTGGCAGCAGGTGGTGGGGAATGTGCAGCTCACTCTCCTCAGTGAACACTGGGCCCATAGTAGGTTTCCACATAAGAAACTGAGGCTGCTGGATCACGGTACTAATAACTGGGCAGCTGAACTGCAGATATTTATCCCTCGCGTTTCCTGAGTCCAGGAGCCTGAGACCAGGGTGCCACTGGGGTTGGCTTCCTGGTAGGGACTTCAGTCCTGGTACGTGGACTGCCAGCTTCCTGCTGTGTCCTCACCTGGGGGTGGCAGGGGCCAGAGTCCTGTTTGTCAGCCTATTCTTCTTATAAGGACACTGGTTCTGTAGAGTTAGGGCCCCAGCCTCTTGACCTCATTTAACCTTCTTCACCTCCTAATTCCTTCTCTGTATGTACAGACACATTGAGGGGGTCAGGGCTTCAGGATACATTGTAAAAGGGATTCTGTGACTTAAATCAAGGTTTTTCAAGCTTTCTGTAAAGGATAAGATAGTGAATATTTGTGGATTTGGGGGCCTTTCAGTCTCTTGGCCCTGTGGTATCAGCATTAATGTGACTGTAGCTGGGGCCATGTGCCAATAAAACTTTATTTACAAAACATGTGGCAGGCCAGATTCCATATTCTGCCTGGCTCTCAACCAACTTAGATGATGTACCTGCTCAGTAAAGAGATTTGGAAAGAAAAAAAGCCACAAAATCATTTAATCCCCGTTCTACCATCAAAAGAACTGTGGTTGGGGTTTGACAAATGTCCTTGGCTTTCTCTGAAGATTGTTGGTTGTAACTGGGACTTTACTGTAATTGTGATTGTGCATGCTGTATTTCTGATGACAGCAGACCCCTCCTGAGACCATTTCTGTAGTTGAACTGGTGTTCAGGACTAGTCACCAGCCCCCACAGGGCTGTCTGCTGCCTCCGCACCTGTCTAGTCAGTTCGCAGCTGTAGAGTGGCGTGGCTAGAGTTGTCTTGAGGCTTGTGCATGTGGTGTGTGTGTGCACACACAGTGTGTTTGTGTGCTGCAGCAGGCAGTCTTTGGATTTCATGCCCTTGGGTGTGGTCCTTGGGAGGGGAGGCCGCCTCTCGGGCGGTCAGAGCTGTGCCCTCAGCCTCGCTGTTGCCAGCCTTCCGCTCTGCAGGTCGCTGCTGTCTGCTGCCAGGGCAGGTGGGGGGTCATCCTGTCCGTCCTCCTCTGGTAGGGGGTGTGGGGGCGGAGGCCTTGTGTCTCCTCTCTGCTGTTACTTTAAACAGCTCTGTTCCTTCTGCGTCCCGCTGTGTAATTAACTTGGCCGGTCAAGAGCCCTCTGAGCTGTGCTTTGTGGGGCTGTCGGACCCCCTGGATGAGAGGCTGCGTCTGAGCCTGTTTTGTTCTGAGTGTTGGGGCACTGCCTCCCTCTGCTTGCAACATGGGGGGAGGCCACAGAATTTTAGGGTTGGGCCCAGTCAGCGGGGGCCCAGAGCCCCCTGTGGACAGGCCCACCCTGGAGGCGGGCAGGGACCCACAGCCAATGCAGCCTGTCTCGCATCCTGGTCACGGGACCCAGGCCCAATGCAGCGTGTGTCCACCCTAGTCCCTGCCCCTTCCTTTGCTCCTGCTGTCTGCAGGTGGCCCCTTGCCCCAGGTGCCGACTGATGCAGGACGCTCCAAAACGGGAGCCCCGCCCTGCAGCTCTGGTGGCCAAGTCTTTAAGGTACAGAGGCCCCTGGGGCACACTCAGGCTACAGGGGGCCAGCTGTTCTCCCCTTCCAGCCCATCTCTCCATCAGAACTACTAGCTGGCAGGCACCCGGGGAGAATGCTTTCCGGCTGGTCTCAGCTGACAGGGCTGCTGAGCACAGCCACTGGAGGGACAGTAGAAGATGCAGTCAGTTTCAGTGGCTCTGGCAGGGCCTTAGGATTGGCTGGGAGCCAGATGGGCTGCCCTGAGGGTCGTGGCCTGAGCCCCCTTTCCAGGCCAGCCCTGCAGCTCATGGCCCCATCCTTATTCACAGGCCCAGATGAAACAGTGCTGCGGGCAGCTCTACTGTGTGGGGGTCATAAATCAGGAGACAGCAAGGGTAGGGGCTGTGGGGGTGAGGGGGTGCTCTGGTGTGCTCAGCCCTGCAAGTTCTTTTCGCTGGTCTTAGCAGATTCCTCTGCCAAACTGTGAGCTGAAACAAGGCAATGAATGGGTCTATGGTGTCTGCAGCCCTGGGCTCAGCTGCTCTGCCCATGGAGGTGACTGGTGCCCTGTCCTAAACCAGAGGTATCCCTTCTGTCCCCCAGGACCCGTGGGGCCTTGCCTCCATCCCTCCCACTGCTTTCTCCACAGTGCCCATGCTCCCCGCACCTCCATGCCCGCAGCGACCAGCCTGGCCCCACCAAGGACCACACAGAGACGTGAGGGCTGCTGTTCCTGGCGCTGACCCTGGCTGGGCCATAGGCCATGGTGACATGCCCCAGGTCCGCTCCGTCCCCTCCAGGGCGCACACGAGTGCTTTTATTAATTACTTGGGGAAAGCAATTACATGGCCACTCGATACAAATCCCTCAAGCTGCTGTTGGTGGCCACACCGGCCAGGCCACAGCCGGCCAGGATCCTGGAACCCAGGTGCAATCTGGACCCCTGCCACTCCGCAGCCAGATTGTACTGCCAGCCTCTCTCTCTTGTGCAGTTTTTCATTAAATGAATTGAGTTTGCTGGAAATCGCTGGGTCGTAAGTATTCCCTCCCAGTTGATGTGGTTGGCTTATTGCTGTCCCCAGGCTGAGCTCCCAGATCTGGCCTGGGAGCAGGCAGGGTTGGGGAGTAGGGGCTGTAAGAAATGCTGTGTTTGCCCCCACCTCCCTGCCCAGCATCCTCAGATGTCTAGGTTGTAAATATCTCACTGTTTCTGAGCCAGCTGAGGGAGGTTGGGAAGGACTTGTCAGGTAGGTACATAATTGCTGCATTCAATTAAGTCTTTTCCTTCTGCTCCCTTCATTTCCATTGAGAAAGTGGCAGTGACGGAGGTGGTTGTACTTGGCGACGGTTGTACACGGACGCAAGACGGGCATTTAACATGGAAACGCATTCATAACATCCTTTGAAATTGTATGGGATAAAAAATAAGTGCATATCCAATTATAAATGCATTCATACATACGCGCATCCATACAGACACTTGCATTTACCTGTGGGGGCGTGTGCACACACACTCAACCTGGGAAATAACAGTCCTGAGACATTTTTAAACTGTGGTTTTGGGAATAAGCATCTCCTATGCCTGTTTCTCTGACAGGCGGGCATTGGAGCAGAGCTGCAGAGGTGGCGGTGCAGGTGCCCCCAGGGGCAGCCGCCCTGCGGCCTCTTGTTGCAGCTCCTGGGACAGGCGTGGCCCCCTAGGAGGCGAGGACCATGCCCCTTCAGAGGAAGGCGAGCACAGCCCCGCAGGTCAAGCCCACCCCAAGGAAGCGCCTCTCCCCGAGGCTGGCCTTTCCTCTCCGGCAGTGGTTCCCAACCTTTTTGGCACTGGGGACCACTTTTGTGGAAGGTGAAATTTTTCCATGGACCTGGGAATTGGGGGTGGTTTCTGTTTTGCCTCCTGGTCACCTCCGGCTGGGCAGCCCGGTTCATAACAAGCTGTGGACCAGTACTGGGTTGGGGATCCCTGCCTTGGAGCCGGCAAACCATGGCCTGTGCCACATCTAGCCCTCTGTCTCTTTTGGCAATAGTTTCATTGGCACTCGCCTACCCCCATGCATTTATAAGTTGGTCTTGCTGCTTCCCAAGTGACAACAGAGCTGAGAGGTTGTCACAGAGCTCAGTAACCCATGGAGGTGGAAGCTTCCAGTCTTTGGTCCTTTGTACTCTCTGTGGGCAGGTCACCAGCCCTGCCCTAAACAGTGGTCCCCTCTGTCCCTCCTACTGTCTCGCCCATGGCCTCGGCCCACAGGTAAGCGGGAGGCCAGGACTGCCTGGCTTCCTTCTCTTGACCGAAGGCGCGCTGTCCTGAGCCCAGCCTCTGCAGTCCTTGCCAGGCTTCTCCAGCCCCAGCTCCCTGGGACATCCACGGTGCCTCCTGCTTGGGGCCTGGTTCTGGGGTGCTTCTGACAGTGCGATACAAAGGAGAGGCTCCCAGAACACGTGGTGTGTGTGTGTTGGGGTGTTGAGAGTCTACACGGCAGAGGAGGGGGCAGAAGGACCCCATCTCAGCCCATCCTCCTCAGGCTTGTTTGCCCCTCACTTACCATGCCCAGGCACAAGGGGCTCCCCTGGCCAGGCTGGCATTGTGGCGAGCTCTGCCTGCCTGGGGTCCAGTGCCAAGCCTCCCAGAGTCTCAGCCTCCTCCCCTGAAGCCAGTGGCGGGGACTCTGGGCCATTTGAGCACCTTCTCCACATCACCTTCACTTCTTTGTCTGCCCCAGGAGATGGACAGCTTTCCCCTCTTCCTAACCTTTGTAATCACCGCTGTTATAAAACATTGCATGGGTGTTTTACCTGGTTGGGGGCATGTGCGTCTGACTGGGGGGAGGTTTTGGTTTGAAGTGACTTCAGGTGGCTGAAGCTCAAACCGCGCGGCCTCTGGGCTCCTGAGTGGGTCTGGGCACCACAGTGGACTGTATGCAGATGGGGTGTGACTCCGGGGGGTGAGCCAGGGGCACCCACTGGGGATGCAGCAGCATCCCCTCCCCCTCCCCATTGGGATGAGAAGATGCGCTTTCCCGTCTCATGAGAGAGCTTGGGAGGACTGGGTGGGCTCGGCACGCCCCGGGTGGTGTGGGCTTGTAGGCCCGCGGGCTCAGCCGTCTCTCCTCTGCCCTCACACAGTGCACGTGCCGGAAGGACATGGTCAAGATCTCCATGGATGTCTTCGTGCGCATCCTGCAGCCGGAGCGCTACGAGCTGTGGAAGCAGGGCAAAGACCTGACGGTGCTGGACCACACGCGGCCTACGGCCCTGAGCAGCCCCGAGCTGAATACCTGGAGCGCCTCCCGGGCCTCACTCAAGGCCAAGCTCCTGCGCAGGTGAGCCGCCCGGCCGCCGCGGCCACTCCTCCTCCAGGCAGGCGGTCCCCATTCTCCCTCTTCTCGTCTCTCCTCCTCCACGCCCCCCACCGCTTCCCTCCTCCACCATTTCTCCTGCTTCGTAAGCAAAGTGTATTCTCAGGCTTAGGGCATCGCCGCCCGCGCTGTCTGTGTCGTCAGGGTCTCGGGTTCCTTCACTCCTTGTCTGCCCTCTCAGGGCCCCACACACTGTCTGTCTCAGGCTTTTGGTTCACTGTCTTGGGTATGAGAGTCCCATTTCTGGATTGGGGCTGCGGGACCCTTCTTGACTCTTGAGCGAGAACAGGAGCTGTGAGGCCTGAGGTCTCCCCCACCCAGATGGGAGCCTCACTCCTGCCCAGCATGTCTGTGGCTGCTTGTTCTGGTGCCTCGGGTAATGCGTCCTTGCATCCTGGTTGCAGGTGGTGGTTATGGTGGTCACGGGGGTGGTCACACAGACCTGTCCCCTGGACGCTCTCTGCCCCCCATTCTGCCTCAGAGGCCTCCTCCCAGCCCTCCTTCCACCCAGAATGTGCGTTCCTGCCCAGCTCCTGCCTGGTGTCAGGTGGGGAAGGAGAGGGCACCGTGGCCACCCCCTCCCGGCATCTGTGCTTGGCATCTGGCCAGGGGGTTGTGGGTGGCAGGGAAAGACAGCATCGTGCAGCCTCGGAAGTGTCCATCTCCATCGTGTTCTTTCTCTGGGGAATATCCTGGCTCTCGAGGCCTGAGCTGCCCATGGACAGAGTTGAAACAGATACCTTTTTGGTGCCCAAGGAACAGTCAACGGATCCTCACCGGGCTTGGGGCATGGCTAGAGCAGGTGGGGCAGCCCAGAGCATCACATGTGTCTGTGACTGGGCTTCGAGGCCTAGCGGGCTCTCCTGTGACCTCTCAGCTCTGTGGAGGTCACCCTGGATT
This sequence comes from Madoqua kirkii, assembly GCA_006408675.1. NCBI lineage: Eukaryota > Metazoa > Chordata > Mammalia > Artiodactyla > Bovidae > Madoqua > Madoqua kirkii. The sequence continues at coordinate 25,084 of SJYC01019432.1, forward strand.
GTAGACAGTCTGTTAACAGTGAGCGTGGTGTGTCTCAATTCAACTTTATTTATGGACACTGGAGTGGGAATTTCATACCATTTCCACATGCCATAGAATGTTATTCTTTAACTTTTGAACCACGGAAAAACAACACCATTCCCAGTTTACGGGCGACACCAAAACAGACAGTGAGCAGATCCAGGCCTCTGCGAGGCTTCCGCCTGTGGCCCTCGGTCACTGCTGGCAGAGCTTGTCCCCACTGGCCACTGGTGGTGCCTCCCCAGAGCCTGCTCCCTGAGGGCTGAGGGGCTTGGCCACTTCCCTCCTTGGGCAGTGCCTCCTTGGTGGCGCCCTGGGAGAAATCGTCCTGGCGGAGTGGTCACACTGCCCAGTGCCTTCTCTCCCAAGGGGCTGGTCTCCTTTCTGTGCTCTCATCCGTGTGTTTCCACCCTCGCCCCCTCTCTGAGAACGTTGTCTCAGTGCTCCCCGCTACTCCTGACAGCCTGGGGGAGGGGAGGCTCTCTGTGATCGCTTCTGTTGCCTCTGTCTTTGATTTCCCGATCTCCTGTGTGTTCCTCCGAGAACACTGCCTCAGGGTGGCTCCTCATCCCTCCCAAGGGCGGGAAGGGAGCCTGCTGACTGTCCAGCTACTGTCCAGCTGCTGGCTCCCAACCTGATCCAGTGCTACAGGATGGTTGGCTGGTGGTGGCTCAGGCTAACTGGTCAGTGGAGTGATTCAGGGCTCACTCCAGGGGGAGGAAGGGGGTGAGGGGCTGTGAGAGGAGCCTGTCCAGAGGACGAGGACAAGGCCTTGGGCCAGGCCACGCTGGAACCGTCTGTGTACAGAGGAGGAACCCCGCGACCCCCCCGCCCCCGCCAATGTGCCCCACAGCACAGGGCTCCTTCCCACCTTCTCTCTCTGTATGCCAGCCTGGGACTGAGTGACCAAGTAGGTCATGTTCCCAAGGATACGTTTAGTATGTGAGATAAGGCCGAGTCCCCCACTTTGTGGGGGGGCATTCTGTGAAGAGGCTGACAGATGAAGGGCTCAGGTGTGGAGCCCCAAGCCCCAGCTGGGTGCTGAGGCCCCCCACTAGCAGCAGGGGCCCTTGTGAGCGTCCCTGCTGGCCACTTGGCCACTCTGCCCTCACCCAGCTGTTTCTGGCCTCCAGGGCCACCGGCTCCCTGAGCCTCCCTTGTTGGAGAGTTGGTTGGGGGGCGGGGGGCACCACCTGAATAGCCTTGTCTCGGGCCAGATTGGGGGTGAGAACGGAACAGATTGGGGGTGAGAGATCAGAAGAGATCAGAAGAGAGCCTCCCCTCCCCTCAGGCTGTCGGGAGTAGCGGGGAGTGCAGAGACAGTGTTCTCAGATTGGGATAAACCTGGGACTATCCTAGGCCAGGGTCTCCCTCCAGGCCTGCTGACATCCTCTGTGGGGACCATCCAGGCTCTGGGGGAGCAAGCTGGAGGCACAGTGGTGTCCAGGCCGCCCCCATTGGGGTGGGCTTTTCACCTGCCGTCTGTGGGCCCCCCTGCCCCCCACGTCCTGTGTACCCTCGCCACCTCTTCTGGGTCGCTGCAGTGGCTCCTCAGTCCTGGCTCAGATGGCTCATCTAGCCACCCCCACCCCCGCGAGGGCCCAGCCTTCCTGCCCCCTCTCCCAGTACCACACCCCAGATGTCACCACAGAGCAGAGTCTGGTGTTGGCCCCTTTAGGAGAAAACGACACTCATAGATTTACTTCTAATCCCTAAATCTTGTCTAGTGAGCCGACCCCACCCTGTGACAGACAAACAGGACCCATGACCTGTGACCTTGTCCTTGCTGGTGCTCTGCCCAGCTGGTGTCTTGGCCGCACTCCCCCGCCCCCACTCCTGCTTGAGCAGCCCTTCTGCATATGTAGACAGTCTTTTCCTCTCAGCTCCTGATTATTTCCAACAAGCGCTGCGTCACCCACATGTTGCCGCAGGTGTGTGTTCCGCCTGCCCGTCATGTGCACCCTGCACAGGGCATCTGAGCAGCCTGGCTCGGTTGGGGGGCGGCGTGCTAGTCTCTGAGTACATGGTCCTTGTCCCTCCCGAGCCTCTGCTGCTGCCTCTGGTGGGACCTCCAGCTGCCCCCATAGGAGGCAGGAGCCCGCCAGCCTCACTTAACCAGCCCTGCACCTCCCACCCGCCTTCTCTCTACCTACCATCCTCACTCACTATGGAAACGAGGAGTCAGAGAGGACATCCCTGCCCCCTCTGCTGCCCCCAGACCTGTGAGGGGCTGGCCTGGTCTCCCCACCTCCCTGCGCCTGATGCCCTGGCCGGCCTGGACACCACTGTGCCTCCAGCTTGCTCCCACCGGCCACCCTGACCATGCCGTGCTCCTGAGCCCTCCCCCACCATCACCTCCTGGCCTCTCAGAAGGGGCCTGACCACGGGCTGCCCTTTAAGCCTCTGAGGAAACTCAGCGCAAAAGGGTCTCAGACAAAAAGCAGGACCCCACAGAAGAGGCCGACAGTGAGCAGAAGCAAACTTACTTCTTCTCCGAGAGAGTGGGTGACTTGACATTTACGGAAGAACCACTGTGTAAAAAAAAAGACTTTTAGAAGAGGTGGCACTTGGGCATTTAAGAGAGAAAAGAGATATAAGAGGTGGGTTGGGAGACACTTCACAACATGGGTTAAACAGAAGATACCCAAGCCTCTGGAACAAATAAACAGGTCAACAGAAAGAACATGGGGCCCAAATGGATTCAAACTTGGCGACTGTGATGCTGCAAGCTAATAGACAAAGGACAAGGGCCTCAAAGGTCAGGAGAGCAGTCATTTCAGCCCAGAAGTATGGACTCAGCCAAGTTACCAACCATGTGTGGGAAGGGAGCAAGTCCCAGGTTTCCCCTCCTGCCTGAGAAAGCTGTTGGAGGATGTGCTCCGGCAAAACAAGGGCATCAACTACGAGAGACATTCGATCAAGGAAACTGGATCCAATTCAGGAGAGTCCAAGGCAGCTGCAGATAAGGGGACGGCCCTGAAAAGGGCATCAACTTCGAGAGACATGCGATCAAGGAAACTGGGTCCAATTCAAGAGAGTCCAAGGCAGCCTCAGATAAGGGGATGGCCCTGGATTGTTATTTGGAAGCAAATGACCCCTGCCCAGGAGGCAGAGCTAGAACTTGGAGATAGCTAGGAACACTAAGCATCAGGGAGAGGAGGCCAGTTACTGAGTCCAGGACGAGAAAGCAGAGAATGCAGTGCAAGCAGATCAGTTGCTCATGGACAAACCACAGGATCAGAAAGACATAATATGGAGGTGGCCCCAGGGATCCGGCTGCAGCCAGACAGTGATTAGGGTGTGTGAGGTGACGTACCTCCTCCAGCTGTTAGCACCAGATCCTCCCAGTGTTGTTCCCAGCTTACGTTCTCACGAAACAGATTCTTCTTTGTATGCAACGTTCACTTTGCTGTTTCCTTTGCAGGAGGGCACAGCCCTTTGCCTTCACCTTTGTGCCTAGTTTCACTTATCATGGGGAGTCCTCGAACTAGTGAGGCCCAGTAGCTGCTGGGGGTTTTGGGGCTAGGGACAGAGCTCTGAGTCCAGTGGTGTTTTGCTAATTTTATATATTTATGTATTTGTGGCTGTGCTGGGTCTTCACTGCTACTCAGGCTTTCTGTAGTTACGACAATCGGGCTACTCTCCAGGTGCGAGGCGTGGGCATCTCGTGGTGGTGGCTTCTCTTGTGGAGCACAGGCTCTAGGGCGCACAGGCTTAGTTGCCCTGCGGCATGTGAGATCTTCCCAGATCAGGGATCGAACCTCTGTCTCTTGCACTGGCAGGCGAATTCTTTACTGCTGAGCCACTGGGGAAGCCTCTCAGTAGTGGGTTGGGGGCTGAGGAGAGTCTGGGCTCTCTAGGGACCCTGAAAGTGGGCAAGGCAGGGTCCGGAGTGGCCTCTGGGGCCGGTTCCAGGTTGGGGGAGGGGACGTGCTGCAGGACACAGAGGCCGGGTGAGTGGGCAGGAGGAGGACACCCTTCTGGGTGCGGTGGCCAGTGTAGGGGTTCGCTTGGGCACCCGCCCCTGCAGTGCCCCCAGACACTGAGAGAAGCCTCCAGGAGACCGCAAGTGAAAAGCCCGCAGCTTCCCGCCTGTCTCTGAGTCAGGGCTTCACCCAGTGTGGAGAGTGTCTCCAGTGGGCCTGAGTCTCTCGGGCTCCCTCCCACCCTGTCATGCCTGCCTGTTCTCTTGCACCCCTCCCCATCGCTGTGCACCCCTGCACGCCATGCTGTGTGTGATGCCATGCTCTGCCCATGCCATGCCCCCCCTGGAATGCTCCCCACTCCCGCCTGTGGCCATCGGGGTGGTCCATGCTGCCAACATCAAGTAGGGCGTGTCACACGCTGGGCCATGCCTGGGCTCAGGGCGTAGAGCAGCTGCCAGTGGGGGTAGGGGCCTGCGGGGCAGGCAGCCAGCAGCAAAGGACCAGCAGTGTCAGTGGTTAGCATCAGGGGACAGTTAGAAGTAGGCTTTCCAGGAGCCAGTTTCAAGGGCTAGGGCCACCACAGACGCCCCAGGAGGAGGTGGGGGTCCTGGCATCTGGAGCCCGTGGGGCCCCCCCCCCCCCCCCCCCCCCC
>SJYC01019434.1:0-21386 GCA_006408675.1 Madoqua kirkii
CTCTAGGGGATCTTCCTGACCCAGGAACATGTCACTCCCGCGTTGCAAGCAGATCTGTTACTGTCTGAGCCATCAGCTGTCTCTTATACACATCTAGATGTGTATAAGAGACAGTCCCCCAGGCCTCTGCCATTCTGGCCCCTCAGCACCCGGGGGCGTGAGGGGGCTGTGTGCTGGAGCCGCCATCTCAGCTCTGGCAAGCAGGCCAGCTGCAGGGCTTTCCACATGCGGCTCCCCTTGAGCCGCAGTGGTCCCCGTGCAGTGAGGACAGAGCCCTCCCCACTGCGGTGTCCCTCTCGGCCTTGGATTGTCCCTCTCAGGGCCCTCCGGGTGTGCCCCTCCTGAGCCTAGCATCCGTGTGCCTGCGCTGTCTGAGAGGCGGGGGGGACAGTGGCTTCCTCAGGAAACAAAGCCGCTCGCCCGACAGCCGACAGCCGACAGCCGGGCTGGTGGCTGGGCAGCGCCAGGGCCGTTTCTGTAAGTCAGCAGATGGCAGCCGTGGCTGCCTCCTGGGCCTGGCCGCGATCACCAAGCTCTGTGAGCTCCCCTTCTCCGGGGACAGGGGCTGACCTTCGTTGCCAGGACCTTCCAAGTCCAGCGTCTGTCAGGGAGGAGCAGGTCGTCTGCTCGTCTCTCGGCCAGATCACTGTTCCTGGGATGCTGGTGGTTGGGGTCCCTCTGGGTAGGCAAGGCATGAAGAATCCTGCTGCTGTTCAGGGCCAGAGGGCGTGGGGACTGGCGAGCCCGCCCTCCTCTGAGCATCCCTTGAAAAGCGTGGCTGCCTGCCCAGGACCCGCGGGCTGGCGGTGAGCAGTGGACGGAGGGGCCGCCATCGCTGTGGGCCAGGCTGGCTCTGAGCTCGCCCGGTGGGGGCCGCTGGTGGGAGTTGGCTCCCTCCCAGCGCTCAGGCCAGGGGTCTGCCTGGAGGAAGGGAGAGAGGATTCTTGTTTGGCCCCTTCCCGGGTCGGGATGATCAAGGACTAGATGGATGGCCTTGCCCTCGGGAACATCATCCCAACTGTGTCATCATGTTTGGCTGAGGGACGTGGGTAACATTTGGACAGTTTTCATAGCACAAGGTCAACGTGGATGCCGGGTGGCCAACCAGACCCTGTCACACACCCCCTTGTCACGAGTTTAGCAGGAAGAAGGACCAGTACTTCCCCTAGAGCAGCCCTTACTTTCCCAGCCTGGTTTGTGGGGGCCCAGATAGTGACATGTCAGCACTGGCAGCTCACGGGTACCAGCAGCGGGACAACCGACTTGTCTTCTGGGTATCAACCACTGTCACACCTCATGTGATGTCACAAGAAGGGGGACACAGGCGAGGCAGGGAGGGCCTGAACTCGGTGCCCATTCTCCAGGTAGGCAGGCAGGGCCCAGGGGCTGTGCTGGGGCTGCTGGTCCTTGTGGGCAGGGGTCCCTGAGGCTGTGCAGGCCTTGTGGAGACCACCACTGGCACATGTCCCAGTGACTGTGTGATGATGTGACCACGGACTTGGTGCTTGGAAGCCACTCTCTTTTTGTCTGATGTTCCTAAGAGTCAGGAGTCCCACACAGATCCCACTGGGCTGAGATCCGGGTGTGGGCAGGGCTAGTCCCTGCAGAGGCTCCAGGGAGCACTGGCTCCTGCCTTTTCCAGCTTCTAGAGACACCGCCTCCCTGGCTCACAGCCTGTCCCCACCCTCACAGCCAGCAGCCCAGCATCTCCTTGAGCCCAGCGGGATCCTCTGCTTTTGAGGACCCCTGTTAGCAGCGGGGTCCACCTCAGGGTCCTTGGCTCACCCTGTCTGTGGAGTCCCTGCTGCCCGTGTCTGGCTCTGTGTGCTCAGGTCCTAGGGCTACAGCGTGGGCGGCCTTGGGGGCTGTGGCTCCTCCAGCCCCACCACTCGGAGCTGCATGCCCCCTGTGGCCCTGAGTTAGAATGCTGCTGAAGACACTGCCCACCTCCCTCCCCACCCTGCCACCTCTCAGGAAGCCCTCCCAGTGATGGCCCTCAGGGGCCAAAGGGCGTTCCAGGCCCTGAGGACACTTCTGTCCCCAACACGTGGAACCACTTGTTGGTTAAGGTTTTGCTTCAAAAAATCTACAAGCTGTGTGTGGTAGCCGCAGAAATAGGGAAAACCCAGATATAGGAAAAGAAAGCAATTCCTGCTTCTGCCCCTTCCCCTTTGGAAGGACCTTTAGAGTGGGTCTCTCCCCAGCTACTTGCCAACAGCTCGACTCGGTGCCCCGTGTGAGGACACCGCTCAGTGCTCTTCTAGAAGGTTCCCTGGGCCCGGGGCAGAACTCCATGGCCAGGTTGCCGCTGCTTCCAGCTAGGCTGCCTGGCAGGGGACCTGGTTGCAGGTGGGACTGCCCAAAGCCCATGTTCCTTGGGCAGGGTTGGGGAGGGTGGCCTGTCTTGGGCAAGGGGGCTGGAAGGGGGCTTCTGGCCACTGACCCCTGGGGTGCTCTGGTCCCTTCCTCTGACTCGTCTCTCTTCTGTCCCTGCAGAGGACGGTAGGGGCAAGCTGCGGCTGGCCAAGGCCAAGAGTGACCGGAAAAAGAAGAGCTACGGCGCCCCACACCCCCACTACCCGCTGCTGCCGCTGCCCCCATCCACCCAGTTCACTGAGGAGGCGCCCTTGTTGGAGATCCCGGGACCCACCCCCAGCCTTGAGGCTGCCAGGGAGAGCCCCCCGCCACCACCCCTCAATGTGGTGCCCCCCAAGGCCCCCGGTGAGGAGCCAGAGGCAAAGCCACGCCCTGTCATCCCCATGCTGTACGTGGTACCTCGGCCTGGCCCTACCGGCAACAAGGGCCGCATGTCCTGCCAGCAGGCATCGGAGCACTTTGCCCAGAAAGGCCCCACCTGGAAGGAGCAGGCCACCCCCATGGAGCTGACGGGGCCCGAGGAGGAGAGCGGAGCCAGCGAGGGGCAGGTAAAGGGGCAGTGGGTACTGGCTGGGGGGTCCCCCACCCCTGTGTGCCGACTGTGGCCTCACTTGTCCCAAATGGGCCCTGTGGCTCCCATCCCGGAGGCCAGTGATAGAGATGTGGTTTAGCAACCACCACGGATCAGGGCTGCACTTTCCTGGGGTCTCCTGCCCCCGACTGGGGACTCTGGGTCCTTTGGAAGCGGGCTCTGGCCCCAATGAGCAGTCTCTGCTTCTGGCCCCAAAGCTGCCCCCTCAGAGGCCTCCTGTGCTGTTTTAGAATCCGTCCACCTTTTCCAAGTTGAAAATGGAGATCAAGAAGAGCCGGCGCCACCCTCTGGGCAGACCACCCACCCGGTCCCCACTGTCTGTGGTCAAGCAGGAGGCCTCAAGTGATGAGGGTGAGTAAGGGGGTCACTGGCTCTGCTGGATCCGTGTCCCGCCTTCCTCTGCCGCCCGCCCATCCAGCCTGCTCACTCCCACCCCAGCGACCCCGTGCAGCGTCAGACCCTCTCCTCAAATGCTTCAGGGCTAAGTGTCCCCTGCCTATTCTACAGCTCCAGGCCCCATAAATGAGCACATTGCTTTGGGCAGATCCTTGGGGACCACCAACACAGACCAGGGTGGATGGTGCCCCAGTGCCCTCAGGGAACACAGAAATGGGCCTTGGGGGCTCGGGGACAGCCGGTGGGAACCACGGCCAGCAGAGGCCCGCCCAGTGACAGATGGCAGGTTGGGCAGGCTGGATGTCTGTTGGTGGCCTCCATCTTACAGGATGTGCGGGAGACGGTGTCCCCACCCGACTTCCAGGGGTCTCTGCCCCCTGCCACGGCCCGACCACCCTGTGTCCCGTCCCCAGACGGGATCGGCCCTGAGCCAGGGAGCCATCCCCACTGGGTGGTGGGGTCCTCAGTGCTGACGCCCCTCCCCACTCCCCTTTACTTCAGAATCCTTCCCTTTCTCCGGGGACGAGGACGTGGGTGACCCTGAGGCCTTGAGGTCATTGCTGTCCCTGCAGTGGAAGAACAAAGCGTCCAATTTCCAGGCCGAGAGGAAGTTCAACGCGGCAGCCGCCCTGACAGAGCCCTACTGCGCCATCTGCACTCTTTTCTACCCGTACAGCCAGGTGAGCCGGCGCTTTGGGACCCCAGGTCCACCCCAAGCCGGGCGTGTCTGCCTGCTCCTGTGGGCACTCCGCCAGAAGCCAGCCCTGCACCCTGAAGAGAGGGTGTCGGGGACCAAGAACCCATTGCTTTTGGGGCCACAGTGGTCTCAGGGGAGAGCCTGGCTGGCGGGGCATGAAGCTAAGGCCCCAGTGAGGGCTTCGGGGAGAGAGCCTGGGGTCTGAATTTCACTGGAAGGTAACTTACTCACAGGTATCAAAGAGGATACAAGTGCAGGAAGCGCTGTTCTCTGAGACGCCCTCAGCCTGACCCCGGGGCCCAGGAGTGGGGCCAGGGAAGGGCCTACATGGTGAGAAGGGGTCTGGAAGCCCGACCAGCATGGGGCTGGTGACGGTGGGCTGGGGCCAGGCAAAAAGTCCCCATGTGGCCTGGCCCGGACACAGCCCCGACTCTGTCCTGAGTTCTCCAGTCATGAACCTGGCCTCTCCCCGCCTTCTGCCCTGAGCCGTCTGCTGCCAGGTTTCCTTCTTCACCTATTTACTGCCCTGGCCCTGACTGCTGCCTGCCTCCTGCCCTTCCTGCTAGCGTCTCACCACAACCACGCACAGCCCGGATGGAAACGCCCAGCCCTCAGCCTCTCCACGTGCCCCACAGCCATCCTCTCCTATGACGCCTGCCACCACCTCCACATAGTATGCCCTGTCCCCCAGCATCTCCCATGCACCCACCCAGCTCCCTGCCTGGCCAGGTGGATTTCTGTACTTACTTTGGTTCCATCCCACTTGCCACCTCTTCCAGGAAGCCTTCCTGGATCTGCTGTCCCTGGCTGACTCGGGCCCACCTCTGCTTTTGCTCCTGCCCTCTGTTTATCAGTCCTGGAGGACAGAATCAGATTTCAGTTGCTTTGTGATCCCCAGCTCCTAGCCTAGTGCCAGATGTTTTCCATGCAGTAGCCGGGCTGACCAAGGTCTGTGCACCATGCTGGGGTGGCGTGCCTGTCTCCAGGGCCCTGCTGCTCTGAGTGGCTGGGACCTGCTATCCCTAAGCGATTCAACACCTGGTAGTGGAAACAAGTAAGATGTACCATCTGGACATCTTTGCCAGGCGTGAGTGACCTCCTCGGTGCTGCTGGCATCAGCGCTGGGAACGTCTGCTTACGAGGCGCATCTCCTTAATTCCAGTGGCTAAGTGAAGCATCATGACTGAACTTAATCATGCCCATGGTGCTGGCGGGCCTCCACGGCCACAGCCCTCAGCATCAGGGCCAGGCTCTGCCTGTCCCACGTCATGGGAAGAGCTATCACTGGATGTTGTGCCTGTTTGGAAACTAGCCAGTCCCCTCGTCCAAGGTGGACCCCCATATGTGCACATACAGTGCATCAGACCAGTGGTCCTGATGACCGCTTTCCTTCTCGAACTCGACCCGTCTCAGGAGGGGAGTGAGACCCCCACGGTCCCTCCGAGTAGACCCTCACGGAGGTAGGACACTGTCCGGGTCACAACGACCTAAAAAGTAGTGTCTGAGAAGTAGACTAACCTAGCCCCCCGAACCCCCTGACCCCATGTCGACAGTACCGCACGTTCAGTATTCATATCTATGTGTCCATTGTACCGTAGTCCACTGCCAGTCCTGGTGTCCGACTATCACTCACTTCCGAACCCCCGAGGACCAGTACACTCGCTTTCTACTCGTGGGATCCGTCACCCTTGACATACACGTTTCCGGGACCCCGTCCTGGGTAGGACCGTACCCCCCACAACCCCTCCCTGTCGCTCCTCCGGGGACACCGACCTCGTCTCGTTCGGGCCCGTCACCTCCGTCCGGTCAGGTCCTGACACCCCACCGCAGACACGACCCAGACCTACATTGAGAATTCACTCTCTCGAACGCCCACCCACCCTGTACTAGACTGACAGATCTCCTCCTAGAGAGTCCCCCGGAGACTTCGTCCCGACCCCAGACCCTCCCACAGTCCCTCTTGAACACCACCCCGTCGGCGTCCACAGGGTCATCCCACTCGACCCCGACCTCCAGGGCGGACGGGATCCCACCCGAGAGACGACTTCCGCAGACAAGGACGTCAGGGACGTCTGACTCTTCCTCCGAGGGGTCCGACGGGAGCCCCTCCCGGGCAGTCGGTAGGATGGAAGATCTTCGCCGGTCTTCTGTGCCGGCGACTAGGGGCTCTACACAAAGTGCCGGTCGCCCCTCTTGTGCCTCGGCGAGGGGCGGTTGAGGATGTAGCCGCTGCTGCCCTGGTCGGGCGTGATCGCCTGCGCCAAGTGCTGCCTGCAGGTCCATGCCAGTGAGTGCTGGGGCAACATCTGGGGGGCTGCAGGTGGGCAGAGTGTCTGTGGGGCAGGGCTGCCCCTCCCTTGGCTGCTGTTTCCGGCATATAGAAGGACCTGGTGTCACGGCATCAGGGTCTCCATCCTTGTGGGGCAGACGTCCTGCTGCCCCCCAGTCAAGGTAGGCCTGCCTGACACTTCCTTCTGGAAGGTTCCACGGTTGCCTCCGCCTCTTTCCCCCCACCCCCAGCCCAGGGCCTGGGTGGGGCAGCAGATCAGGTCCCCATTAGGGTCTGTGATGCTTTTAAATGCTGTGCCTTGGGGCTGAGGCTGGAATTGATGGTAAAGCTGAGATTCTGCAGAGGTCCAGGAGTCTGATTTATCTCTTCCATCAGTGATTCCCCCACCCCACTACCACCACCTCTCCCCCAAATCCTGAAAGCCCAACCTACCAGAGATAGGACGATGGATGTCTGTTCCCTTCTTGGGTGGAAGGGGGTGGCGAGCATCAGATTGCGGTCCAGGAGGGGCAGAAAGCTTCCTGGAGATGCTTAATTTTGGTGTGGCCTGTGGAGGAAGCTGGCCATACATCTCTGGCGCCTTGCCCTTGCCCCTGCCAAGGCCTGCCTGGAGCTGGCTTTGTCTCCTGGCTGGGGTCTGGCTCTGAGACACGTTCCCTGGGTGTTGGGGGCAGGGGGTGGGTGGCAGCAGCGGAGCCCACCACCCTGCTTCCCTCGAGGGCCCCCGCCCAGCTACGACGTCAGTGGAGAGAAGGCTTAGGAGACAAGGCTCAGCACAGGCGTCTCTTTTGGGACCTGGCACTAAACAGAAGGGGAGCCCGCACTTCCTTCAGGAGCTGAGACCACACCCCCGGGCCCAACCTCGGCTGAGGGCCTGGGGGACAGAGTGGGGGCCTCTCGGGTACCTTGCTGGCCCTCAGGGGCTCAGTGAGGACACAGAGCCCCCTTCCTGCTGTCCTGCTCTCTTCTGGAGTTTCCCTGGGGACCCCTTGGTACTGCTTGACGGCTCCCTCAGACTTAAGAGCCAGTTTGGTGGGCAACAAGCCCCAGCTGCTGGAGGGTCCCTGCAGTATTACTGGGTGGCAGTGCGATGAGGCGGTGCCCTGGGGCATGGCCCTCCACCCCTCCTCCATTCCCCCTTCCCATCTGTGAACCCAGCCACATCCCACAGCCAACTCCCTAGGTAATTCCAGGGCCTCTCACTGTGCTTTCAGAAGCAATGGTTCTGAACTGCGGACTCCCAAGGCCCACTTTTCATCTTATGCAACGTCTGGGTCCCCTTGCTGCGCTCTCAGCTCCTCCCAGACTGGGGTAGGGGGCGAGGGCCAGGCTGTGCCTCCAGACGCGAAGGAGCTCTGGCGGCAGAGGTGGGGGGAACCTGCTGTCCTTCCCAGTCCCTTTCCAGACTTTCTTGGGCTCTGTGTGCAGGGGTCCGGATTGAAGCCAAGCAGGTGGTGAGCGCAGTTACTGCATCCGGAAGCCCCCGCCCTCCCCCCACTGGCCTTTGATAGCCTGCCCGCCGCCATGGTGACAGACAGGCTTGCTCTGTCTTCTAGGTTGCTACGGCATCCGCCCGGAGCTGGTCAACGAGGGCTGGACGTGTTCCCGGTGCACGGCCCACGCCTGGACTGCGGTAACTCGCCCCTGCAGCTGGGGTGGTGCTCTGAAAGCCTGCGCGGCCCGTGGGGGAGCCGGGCCTGGGCCCCGGGCTCGCCCGATCCCGCGGGGAGACCTTGGGCTGGCTGCCTCACCTCCTTGGGTCTCGGGTGGAGCCCATCGCTTCGGTGGCCGCTAGTGTGAAATGTAAGGACCGCTGGCGGGGGCCGGAGCAGATTCCGGAGCAGCAGGCGGGCGGTCCCGCCCTGCACACCCCTCAACCAGTTGTCTGGTCCCCGCAGGAGTGCTGCCTGTGCAACCTCCGGGGAGGCGCCCTGCAGATGACGACCGACCGGAGGTGGGTGGAAGGGCCCCTTCTAGGGGACGGGGGTACCTGAGGGGCGACTCGGGGCAGGGACAGGACCAGCAGGAGCAGATGAGGTGCTGTCGGCTTCGCAGACCCATGCCCACAGCTTTGAGATAACCCTAGAGGGGACAAGGCCCACCTGTGACCCCTGACCCCTTCCGCTCCTCCCCCAGGTGGGTCCATGTGATCTGCGCCATCGCAGTGCCGGAAGTGCGGTTCCTGAACGTGATGGAGCGCCACCCGTGGACATCAGCGGCATTCCCGAGCAGCGGTGGAAGCTGGTAAGGGGCCCTTGAGTGCTGCCCTTGGGGTCGGGTAGCTGCCTCGGAGCCAGGAGGTGGTTTCAGTGTGGCCAGCAAGTTACTCCGGAGAAGGCAATGGCACCCCACTCCAGTACTCTTGCCTGGAAAATCCTATGGACAGAGGAGCCTTCCTGCAGTCCATGGCGTCGCTGAGGGTCGGACACGACTGAGTGGCTTCACTCTGACTTTTCACTTTCATGCATTGGAGAAGGAAATGGCAACCCACTCCAGTGTTCTTGCCTGGAGAATCCCAGGGACGGGGGAGCCTGGCGGGCTGCTGTCTCTGGGGTCGCACAGAGTTGGACACAACTGAAGTGACTTAGCAGCAGCAGCAAGTTACTCTTTGAGTAGGCAGGGGGTGCCTCTCTGTGGCTCAGTTTCCTGCTTTTTACACAGAAAAGCCACCGGCGCTCTGCCCAGTTCTTTCTTGCTTAACTTGTAATCGCGGGCAAATAGAATTTTAAGAACATAACAGCCAAGAAGATCTTCATCAGACCTATCTGAAAATTCACACACGTTAAATAGCTGCTGCCAGTTTCCCTTCCCTCAGCCCCAGAAACCACCTGTCCTCTCTGCTTCTATAAGTTTGTTTTCACTTCCTCTCAGACATGGAGATTTGCAGCAGGTGACTCGCTCATTCCACTGAGCATAATGTTCTCAGCGTGCATCTCTGCTACTGCAGATGGCAGGGCCTCCTCCTTTTTCATGGCCGAGTAGCCTTCCATCGTGTTTCTGCACTGCGTCGTCTTCATTTTCCCTACGCAGATGCTTAGGTTGTTTCCAGATTGTGCCTGTTGTAACCAGTGCTGCCGTGAACACAGGAGTGCAGATATCTTTTCAAGACAGTGATTTTGTTTCCTTCAGCAAAAGATCCATGAGTGGAATTGCCAGATCATATGATAGTTCTGTTTTTAACTTTTTTAGGAACCACCATACTGTGTTCCATAGCAGCTACGCCAATGTGGGTTCTGACCAACAGTGTGTGAGGTTTCCCTTTTCTCTCTGTCCTCGCTAATACTTGTTATCTCATTTGTCTTCTGGATGGTGGTCATTCTAAAGGTGGTTTTGATTTGCACTTCCCAGATAATTACTGATGTGACATTTGCTTACATACGTGTTGGCCATCTGTATGTTTTCTTAGAGAAATGTCTAGGCAAGTCCTTTGCCCATTTTTAAACTGGGCTTTTTTGCCTTTTTTGCTCCTTGGCTGTGGTAGCACCGTCTCTGGCTCCTCTCAGGAGCATAGCCATCCTTGGGCAGGAGTGGTCTTGCAAGTTTCACTCTTCCGGCTCTTGCTGATAATGTCTCTCCACCCTCCCCCAATCTGGGGGAGCCTTTGGGGCAGTGAGCCATAGTCAGTAAGCAAACACTGGCTTTCATTCTCAGCTCTGCTACCAGCCAGGTGTGTGACTCCAGACAGATTCCTTGACCTCTCTGTGCTCAGTCTTCTCCATAAAATGGGGCTGCTAACAATCCCCTGCATGGGGAGCATGAGCTGGGCCACAAAGGGAAGTGCTGACCATGCCATCTGAGCACCAGCACCTATTCCCAGGTCATCACCTATGAGTCTGCAGGGTGGCCTTGTGGGGAACATGTGGGGAGTGGGATGTGTCTTACAACCCCCAGGAGATGGGTCATTGGCCGGGGGTACGGACAGCATCCTGGCTGTTCTCGCCTGGTTTATTTCCCAGCTGCCTGGGACAGGGCCTGGGTACAGAGGCTCCTCTAGGCCTCCAGTGGGCAGGAGGCAGAGAAACAGGGCTGCAGTTGGTAAGCCTGGTGAGGAGGCCCAAGTGAAGGCTCAGGCACCACCTTGGAGCCCCTAGGTGCAGGGCCTCCGGGCAAGGCAGAGAGGGTGGCTGGTGGGAGCCATGTGGCAGGGGAAGGGGCCTGGTCAGGAAACGTGGGGCTCAAGCCAGTGCCAGCCCCGCAGGTCAGGATGGGTGTTAGGAAGAGGCCACAGCGGCAGTGATTTCTCCAGGAATGCGCTCGGCAGAG
Organism: Madoqua kirkii; assembly: GCA_006408675.1. Lineage (NCBI taxonomy): Eukaryota > Metazoa > Chordata > Mammalia > Artiodactyla > Bovidae > Madoqua > Madoqua kirkii. The sequence goes on from SJYC01019434.1 coordinate 10,615, forward strand.
GCCTCATTATTCAGGTAGAGTGATGGCGCGGTGTGCGGCGCCAGATAGATCCTGCCTCCCAGACGCTTTATGGATCATCTGACATTTCCAGCTTGCAGCCTCTTCATTACCGGCACTTGTAACGATGAATTAAAAATCCTTTTACACGAGGCTCGCTTGTACTGCCTAATAGAGCCTCACAAGGAAGCTGGCAGTTAACTGCTGCTTGCCCGGCCGCCCTCCTGCCTTCCCGAGGCACATGCCAGCCGCAGGCCTGGGGACGGTCATGCCTGGCCATCTGCCCATCCTTCGTCCCCAGGATTCTCTGGCCGCTGACCCTGGTGAGTGGCGGCTGCCCCAGCCGGCTGGGAGCCTGAGCCTGCTGCTCATCCCCTCACCAGCCCGGATCAGCTTAGGGGCAGTGGAAGTGAGGCTGTGAGGGCAGGTGCTCAGACCAGCTCTGCCCTTCTTCTCAGCTCTGCCTTGAGGTGTCACATCTTGATGGAAGGGAAGGGGGATGTGTTTGCCAAAATTGGCAGGAAGGCCAGGGGCGGCGGGGAACAGCTTGAGGGAGGAAAGGCCTGAGACAGGGCTGTGCCTTGCGGCCTCCATGGCTGATGGCACAGCAGCTGTGGCCCTCAGCCTCCTCCCACGGCCCATCCTGCACCATCCCCCGACCCCGCATCTCCTGCCCCCACCTCACAGCCTCCATGAGGGAGATCCGGACAGGACTCAGCCTGAGGTCATTGCCTGGCGGACGGCCCCATAGGGGCCTGGCTCACTTTCCTCATGCCGTGGAAACTCAGAGCAGCGAGCTGCCCACCGGCTGGGCTTCTCCCAGGCCTTGGCTGTGGGGTCTCTGGCTTCTGGTGCGGAGCCCAGTTCTCAAGGGCCGTGTCATGTGTCTCCCCTCCCCCCACAGACCAGCGGGAGGATCAGGGATCGACAGTCTAATAATGAGCTCTCATTGCCATCGACCAGCACGGGGCTGCACTCCTGCAGCGCCCTTGCTGTGGGGCTTCTCTGGCTTTTGAACGTGGTTTACAGAGCGATAAAGGCCGGCTTATTAAACGCCCAGAGTCATCGGCAGGTGGCTGCTGAGCGGCGGCAGGGTATGGGCATGGGCACAGTGTCGATGGCTTGGGAGCTGACAGCCAGCGGGGCAGGTCGCCCAGGCGGGTGTTCCCACAGCGTGGGCCCCCTGCCCCTCCTGTGAAGGGCTACACTGCAGCATCATTCCTTCAAAATTAAGATAAAATCTCCCAGTTCAGCAGCTTTAACTACATTCACAGATTTAGGTAACCATCATCTCTAGCTAGTTCTAGAACATTCCATCACTGCAGAAAGAATGCGCCCCCCCCCAATTGGGTGACTGCCAACCCCCCACAGCCCCTGAAAACCCCTGACCCCACTGCCTGTCTCTGTGGATTGGCCTGTTCTGGACGTTTCCCATCAGTGGAGTCACGCCGGCTTTCTGTGTCTGCTTCTCTGGCTGAGCGTGCTGTTTTCAAGGTCCCTCCACATGGTATCAAGGTGCCTGCTCAGGCACTTCTGTGGAGGGGCTGGTGGGAAAGAGGTCTAGAGGTGCTCCTGGGGGCCGGCTGCAGGCTGGGTTGGTTTCCTCATGCCGTGGAAACTCAGAGCCGTGAGCTGCCCACCGGCTGGGCTTCTCCCGGGCCTTGGGGTGGTCAAGACTCTCCCAGGATGACCCCTCCATGGGGCCAGGCCCCTGCTTCCAGCTTCGGATTTCAGAGTCACTCCCAGGAGACAGACCTAGGGGCCCAGTAGGACAGGGGCTCCCAGTGCCAGGGGGCAGAGGTACCAGCCGGAGCCCTGTTCCCACTGCCGTGCCCCCACAGAAATGTGTGTACTGCCGGAAACGGATGAAGAAAGTGTCGGGCGCCTGCATCCAGTGCTCCTGCGAGCATTGCTCCACCTCCTTCCACGTGACCTGCGCCCATGCCGCCGGCGTCCTCATGGAGCCGGACGACTGGCCCTATGTCGTCTCTATCACCTGCTTCAAGCACAAGTCAGGGGGCCACAACGTGAGTGTTCGTCTGCCCCCCGGTCTGTTCCCCTGCCCCTCTGTCCCGCTGTGTTCTGACATCCCCTCCTCCCGCAGGTCCAGGTGATGAGGGCCGTGTCCTTGGGCCAGGTGGTCATCACCAAGAACCGCAACGGGCTTTACTACCGGTGCCGTGTCATTGGCACCACCACGCAGACCTTCTATGAAGTGAACTTTGACGACGGGTCCTACAGCGACAACCTGTATCCAGAGAGCATCACTGTGAGCGGCAAGGGACGGGGCAGGGGGCAGCGCAGGCGCCAGGCAGGCATTGCCCTCAGGATGCTGGGGGGTGGCCCGATTCCTCACGAGCATCTCCTGCTGGAGAGCTCTGCCTGCAGGAGGGTGGGCCACAGGGCAGGGTGGCAGCAGACGCTGGGCACCCGCCCGTAGCTCGCCCTGACAGTTTAAGCTGAGAGCATCACCTGCTTCTGGTTGGGACCTTTCTATCGAATGGGACCTTTCTTAGCCCAGGCCAGCATGGTTACTGAGGCCAAGGGTGCCCCTCACACCATCCCATCCTTCCCTCCACAGAGTAGAGACTGTGCCCGGTTGGGCCCGCCACCCGAGGGCGAGTTCGTGGAGCTCCGGTGGACTGACGGCAACCTCTACAGGGCCAAATTCATTTCCTCTGTGACCAGTCACATCTACCAGGTGAGGGGGTCCTGTTTGCCGAGTATGGGCTGGGATGGGCCCTCAGCAGGGTCCTTTGGGGACTGTGGAGCTAGCCTCTGAGGTCAGCGCAGGTGGGAAGGCCTTCTGACTGTCCCATATTTTCTCCTTTGGAGATGTCTTCTCAATTGTGTGTGTGTGGTAGAACATACTTAACAAAATTTACCGCTTTCACCATTTTTTACATGTACAATTCAGTGCCCCTGATTTTTAAAAAAAAATCAAGTTGATTGTGTTTTTTCTCATAATGGTGGAAGAAAAGTTATTGACGTGTGAAATCTTACGAGAAAATTCACCCCCTATCCCAGTGACAAAGACAGTGACGGGTGACCCTGTGCTGTTTTCCCAGCGGTCGCCTGAAAGCCAACCATGAGTGGGTGTGCGCGGGGCTGGGCTGGGTGGGCCACGAGCTGAACTGCATCCCCTTGGCAGGTGGAGTTTGAGGATGGGTCCCAGCTGACGGTGAAGCGTGGTGACATCTTCACCCTGGACGAGGAGCTCCCCAAGAGGGTCCGGTCCCGGCTGGTAAGTGGCCAGGAGTAGGAGTGGGGGTGGAGGCACGGCTGCCTTGGGGAGCGACCCATCCAGGCGGCCTTGGCATCCCGCCTTGCCCTTTGCTGGTTTTGAGGCAGGAGGGGCAGTGGGAGAGTTGGCCCGTCCAGGAAGGAGACAGCAGCACCTAAGCATGGATCACAGCTGCACGTTGGCGATGCAAAAGGGAACGAGAAGCTGGCCTTTTCTCATGACTTTTCGCCATCTTCTTTCTTTTGGCTTTAACTCAGAGGCAAACTTTTAAGAATCAGGGCCTGTGGCTGTGGGTAGAAGAGCCGAGTCAGAGCTGGTGGGGGTCCCAGATGCGAGGTTCCTTGGGGAACGGACAGGAGCTGCTAGGCAGACCAACGGCCTGTGTGCAACCTGGCCTTGCCCCCCAAGTTCTATGGACGGCAGAGCTCCCACCCTGCTAGGGGGCCAGTGGCTGGGAGGCTAGGTCCCTCCTCTGCCTGCATGGGGGCTCACTCGCAGGACAGGATGGGGGTTCACGCAGAGGCAGGAGGGGCTGTCCCCAGCAGCCCAGGGCCACTGGCCTCCAGCAGGGCGGGCATTTGTTCCAGCCAGGCCCCCAAGCACAGCTTGTATCTCAGTCCATTCTGGCTGCTATACTACACTGGACAACTTAAGCAGTCTCGCAGAATCCTGGAAGCTGGAAGTCCAAGATCAAGGCACTGGCAGGTTCAGGGTCTGGTGAGGGCAGACCCTGGTTTACAGGTAGCTGCCTTCTGTGTCCTCATGCGGTGGAGAGAGTGGGCGCTCTCAGGGGTCCCTCTATAAGGGCCCTGATCCTGTTCTCGAGGGCCACTCTCTCATGACCTCTTCTTCCCTGACCCCATCGTGCTGTGCTGGGGCGGGGCTTCAGCATAGGACTGGACCTTGGGGGACACAGATCTCCACCCACAGTGCCCTTTCCACTAACCCCCACGCCGTCTGCTCCCCTGTAGTCGGTCAGCACAGGGGCCCCGCAGGAGAGCGTCTTCTCCGGAGAGGAGGTGAAGGCCGCCAAGCGCCCTCGGGTGGGCACCCTCGCGTCGCAGAGGACTCAGGGCGGAACCCGGACTACCCGGCCTTCATGGAGAGCCTGCTGCAGGCACAGTGCTGGCCCAGAGCCCCCTACTAGGACCACCGGCCGCCCGAGAGCCCTCGGCCCAGCAAGGCAGGCGCGGCGGGCCCTGGCGTTTGCTTGCTGTGAATCCCTGTCTTCGCCTCCCAGCCCGAGAGGCTGCCTCGGCGACAGGAGCGAGCAGGATGCCGCACGCGCCCCCGGACTCAGGGAGCAGGGCCAGGCGGGCTCTGGGGGGCCGGCGGGGGTGCACACGCCACCCCATTGACCCAGATTCGTAAACCACGTAAGCTCTTCTTCTCGTAAAAGGTGCTACTGCATTGCCTGCCTCCTGAGCAGCCGTGGAGATTGTGACTTCTGTACATACATCACCTTTGTGAGGTTCTTTCTATAAATACCTATTGTTTAAAAAAAAATGCAAGAAAAAAAAGGAAAGAAAAGGAAAAATCACACCCCAAAGTTGTTTTCTAGATTTGTGGCTTTAAAAACAAAACGAAATGAAACAAAACATCCTTTTTTCTCAGAACCCGCTGAGCTGCCCAAGATGAAAGCAGCTCAGCGTTTTGTTTGCGTGTTTTCTGGTCTCGCTTGCTGTGAGCGGTGGGGGTGCGCTGTAGCAGCGGTGAGGCTTGGGGGCACTGGGAGGCGAGGGCAGGATGCCTGGGCACCCCTGACGGCAGCGCCAGGTCACTCACTCTCTCCCGGTCGTGAGATCAAGAAGGTCTGGGCAGCTGGCACCATGAGGCCAGCACCCAGCCGGAGGAGGCTGGCAGCTCCTCTGGTGGCCTCCCCCTTCTCTGCGTGGCCTTTTGCAAAATAAACGCTCTCTCTCCTGGTGGCTCCATCTTCTGCTTCTTCCCCTGGGAAGAACCATCTCCCAGCTGAGGCTGCGGGTGGGCGGCCCTCAGGGGTCTGGCTGCGGCTCACACGTGTGCAGGGGGTCTTCCCCAACCCCGAGGGCCTGGTACATCCTGTACGATCTCTGTGACGCCTGAATTTGTGTGTCTGGGAGAGAGAGCTCTTGAGAGCGAATCACGGCTTTCAGCTTAGAGGAAATCTGCCCCGGAAGGCTTATGGGCTAATTTCCAGGCAGAAAAACATGGTCCTCATTCCAGGCTAGGGGAGGAATGGTGCCCCCCACCACATCTCAGCCACCCCGTGGTCCCCTGCAGAGGGGTTGAAAGCATCATTTGCTTGTATAAAGATTTTCTAAGTTTAAAAAAGAGGTTCTAACAGTTGCCAGGCCAGAGAGAACCAAGTAAGGAAAGTGGAGAGAAGCTCCCTTGGTGGGGGGAAGGGCAGGTGCCCTAGAGGGGCGGGCGGGGCGGCGGGAGGTGCCGGGGAGTCAGCGGAATGTGGGGGTTCCCTCTGCATGCAGCAGGCCCCTGCCCCGGGGCGCTGTCCCTGTGTTCATATGTAGTTTGAAAATGCTATTTATATTGTAAAGAGAATAAAAAGAAGCAGGCAGCCGGCCCTGTGGCTCCGGGTCGGGCAGGTGGGCCACCCTGTGGCCAGTCCCTCTGGGTTCCACTCCATCCATGGTGGGTTCCTGGACCACTTGTGCAGACAGGCAGTGGCGCAGCAAAGGGGGAGCGTGCTTTCCCTATGAAGGTATATCTGTGTCTATTTGTGAAAGCAAGAAACAAACCCCCCACCCACCCTAATTTTTTTTCCAACTGAGATTAAGGATGCGCTGTATTTTTGCCTAATTCCCCTGCCTCTAGGTTCATAATGAATTAAAGGCTCGTGAGCACTGCGAATTACAGCTCCAGGTGGTTGCAGCGTCTTCTTTTGTCTTCTCTTCTGAGTGGGTGCCAGGGAGGCGGGCAGAGGTCTCCAGGCTGGATGGGCTCTGGGTGTCCCCTCCAGGAGGGAACAGGCATGGTTCCTCCCCAAAGGGTGACATATGGCCTGGCCCCATGGCCTCTGCTTTCTGCCTCCAAGATGGAGGAAGTTTCCTTACAGAGCTAGACATGTGAAGCTTGTGTCCACACAGACGTCTGGCCCCCGAGGCTTTCGAGTCTCCCTGGGATGAGGCCCTCTCCCCCGTGCCCTCCCAGCCTCTGCCCAGTTCTTGTGACACCTGAGCCAGGGATCGTACTTTGTGGTGGGCAGGCATTGGGCATACGTGAGACAGCAGGGCCCACGTGGGGTGAGGCTGTCCCCCCCAGTATTCGTGAACTGTCACTCCTCCAGCCAGTACCCAGGATACAGCAGCGGGTGTGACAGGAGAGAGAGGGCTGGACAGTATGTAAGCGGGCGCCAGTTGTGGTGTGAGCAGTGGGAGGTCCTGAGGGAGATGAGAGGGTGAGGCCTGGGGACGTCTTGGGGCACAGTCAGTGCAAAAGCCCTGGGGCAGCACCATGCCTGGATTTCGTCCCTTGCACAGCTTGTGGGATGTTAGTTCCCCAACCAGGAATCAAACCCGTGATTCCTGGCAGTGGAAGCACCAACTGTTAACTGCTGGACCACCAGGGAAGTACCCAGGCCTGGTATTTTGGAGGAACAGCTGAGTGGGACCATGTGACTACAGGAGAGCAAGGGGGAGGGAGGGAGGCGGAGAGAGGGCAGGGAGGGGATGAGACAGGCCACGCAGGGCATTGTGGGCTGCAGGAAGGCGGGCATTTACCCCAGGGAAGTGGGGCCCTGAGAGGGCTGTGGGCAGAGGAGCGGCGGGGCCTGACTCTGCCTCTGCTCACTGGTGCCCTCTGACCCCTGAGAGGAGGACAGAGCATGGGCTGAGGTGGGAGCCTGGGGACCAGGGCAGAATGGAAACACTGAGGATCTCGGAAGATGACTTTGGAGGTGAGCTGGGCTATCACGGCTAGACACGCGGCCGAGGGCTGAGAGAAGGCGCTTAGGACACGTCAGCAGGTGGGCCTGGGGGCCGTGGACAGGGTGCCCCTCTGGGCCTCAGTTTTTCTTCTGCGGAACAGGCATCCTTAAGGGTGCCGTGTCCTGAGCAAATTTCCTCCAATGAAGTATCCACCCAGCCACTGCCACCCTCAGCATGCTTCTCCGACCCCTTTGCAGAGATGCTGCCTCCGGCACCCCACAAAGCCCCCAGGACTCAGTTTCCTCATCTGCTACAGGGGACTCTCTGCAACACTGACCAGGTGAGTCAGCATCCTCTGACCCTCCCTGGGGCCTGGCAGATGTGATCAGTCCTCAGTGGTGAGGAGGGGCCCACAGACAGCAGCAGCGTGAATGGCTGACCCCGGTGGTCTCAGCACAGTTGCAGATGGATCTCTGTTCTCAATGCTCTCCAAAACAGTATAAAATGGGGAGGTAATTTGGGACAGGCCATTGTGGACTGAGGCCAGGGCCAAGATAACAGGCTGACTCCATGACTGAGCACCGCATGGAGCCTACAGGATCTGTGGCATCCAGGCACTGGACCCAACGCTGGAGGCTAATAAATCTATCAAGTGGCAAACATCAACTGCCCTGTGCCAGGACCTGGGAGGTGGCTGAGGAAGAGGAGGGCAAGGTCACTGCTTCTCTGGAGTTTATAGAGTTCAGGAAGGCAGGCAAGTGATGAAAACATAAGGCACCATAAGCACAGCTTTGACATGTGCCCTGAAAGATGAGAGAGGGAGCAGAGATGGAAGGTAAGCCATGGTCACAGAGACCTGTCAGGGTCCCAAAGAGGTGATATTCAGATCTGACCCCTCAAGGGAGGTCGGTCAGATTCAGGCGGGGGATGCGGTGCATGGTATGGAATACCCCAGCCTCTGTGGTTGAGGTCCCTCCAACCTACAGCCCTCGAGTCAGATCCAGCTCTCCTACAAATGAAGTTTTGCTGGCACGTAGGCATACCCATTCATTGAGTACCATCTGTGGCGGCCTTTGCTCTCCAAGGGAGGGCTGAGCAGTAGCAGCAGAGACCGCCTGGTGCCCCAAGAGCTAGACATACACTATCTGGCCCTTTACAGAAAAAGTTGTGCTCATTTTAGACATAGAGCAAGTGAGAAATGGCAGCCTCTATACGCCTGATCTGTGCCTGTGACGGAATCATTTTCCCGTGGGGCATCCCTCAATGCCCAGACCCGCCTTACCCCCCAAAAGCCCCTGATTAGGCTCACTGTCTATAGCATCCACCCCAGACCACCCCTGCAAAGAGCTTGGTGGAAAGAGAAGGACTTTGGCTTGGGCCCCTCCATCCATTTGTTGTTCATCCACCAAGGGCTCTGCCCTCCACATCTGGAGCATCCCTGCTCATCCTGCTGATTGCTGAAGGGAAGCCCAATCACGCCCCATGTCCAACTCACTGGGCTGCCCCACCTCCCCAAGTTGCCTCTTTGGCCAGTGCAGAGAGGGACATTGGGTCTGGGCCTCTGTTGGCCTCTGTGGTCTACAAGTCCTGGCTCTTAAGCGCCACTGTCATGATTCACAGTTTTTGTGAAAGTGATAGTCATGCCCAACTCTGCAATTCTCCAGGCTGGAATACTGGAGTGGGTAGCCATTCCCTTCAGGGGATCTTCCCAACCCAGGGATCGAACCCAGGTCTCCTGCATTGCAGACAGATTCTTTAACAGCTGAGCTACCAGGGAAGCCCAAGAATACTGGGGTGGATAGCCTATCTCTTCTCCAGCAGATCTTCCTGACCCAGGAATCGAACCAGTCTACTGCATTGCAGGCAGATTCTTTACCAGGAAAATCACAGCCTTTATGCTGGTGCTGAAATCTTTGTGTGCCTGCTCCTCCCTCTCCTCAGCACCAACTGTCCCGCCTCCTCAACTGGCCACCCATCCAGGCTGCCCCATTCCACACCCCAGAGAGACAGCTCAGGGACATAGAACCACAGTCCCGAGATCACCACAGGGAGAAATATTCCCCAAGACAGACCCTAAAAGGCCCAGAGGCCAGGTTCAGAGAGCCTTGCAGCTCTCAGCCAGGCTGGGGGACCATTGCCAGGGAGTGTTATTTATGGATTAGATTTCCAGAGCACTTTTGCTCCCTTAATGGAGAAAATAAGAATTACTTGCTGCCATAGGCAGCGCAAGGGGTGACACACAGCAGCCGGCAGAAGTGAGGCCAGGAGGGATGAGTGTCTGGGTGCCTGGCGTCTCTCTGGTGCAGCATCCATCCTGCTGGGCGACAGGGACAGATGGCTCTTTTCCCAGCAGCTTCCTGGAGGAGGGGGCAGGGGACCTTCCAGGCCAGGACAGCCTCCCTCCTTGCTCTTCCAGGTGACCTCCACTGGCCCCAGAACACTTAACTGCTCTGTTGCCCCATATTAGTTTCAAATCACCATTAACCGGTGGCTTACAACACCAGACATTCATTCCTTGCCTATCCTGGAGGCCAGAAGCTTGAGACTGGGGTGTCACAAGGCTGTACTCTCTCCAGGGGAGAATGCTTCCTGTCTCTTCCAGCTTCTGGTGGCCCCAGGCATCACTTCACCCTGTCTCTGTCTTCACACGCCATCTATGTGACGGTGTCTTCCCTGTGTCTCCAGTGTCCCTCAGCCTCTCTCTGGTACAGGGACACCAGTGATTGGATTTAGGGCCACCTGGATCATCCTGCACCTGCTTGTCATCCCCAAATCCTCAACTTAGTCACAGCTGCAGAGATACTTTTCCCAAATAGGGTCATACTCTCAAGTTAAGGGAAGAAGGGCATGATCATGTTTTAGGGGGAGCCCCAGGCAAGCCACTCCAGGTTCTTCCCGTTACCGCAGCCCCAGTGACCCCCTACATGATTGTGAACCCCATAAGCCTAAAGACAGTCTTTGCCCCATTGGCAATCCCCCTGCTCAGCCTAGAGCCTGACAGGCAGATGGGTCCTGAAGAGCTTAAGGAGGTTGGTGACATACAAGGGCTGGTGGGATGGGGTATAATTAGAGGAGAGGAGGAGCATGGTAGCTGGAGTGAAGAGGGGGTGACCCACTCTGAGTATACCTTCCGAAACAGCTCTGACTCTTACAGCCTTTATTTCACATGCCCCAAACAATAACTAATTAAAATTATCCAGAATGTGGTGGGAACCCCAAAATGGAAAACAGTAACACATGAACCCAGCTGTGCTATAAATGAAAAGGAGGGAGAGAGAAAGGAGCTGATCGAAGTAACTTTCAAAATGGTATCTTGAATGGCTACTGTTAGGCTAGAAACAAAAATACCTATACACCAATTCTGGTCTCCAGTAGAAACCCTAGTTTTCCCAAGTAAGCCAAGCTGTAGCTCCCTTATAGTGAAAGTCGCTCAGTTGTGTCTGACTGCAGTCCCATGGACTATACAGTCCATGGAATTTTCCAGGCCAGAATACAGGAGTAGGTAGCTGTTCCCTCCTCCAGGGGATCTTTCCAACCCAAAGATCAAACCCAGGTCTCCCACATTGCAGGTGGGTTCTTTACCAGCTGAGCCACCAGGGAAGCCCAAGAATACTGAAGTGGGTAGCCTACCCTTCTCAGCGTATCTTCCCAACCCAGGAAGCGAA
>SJYC01019435.1:0-62522 GCA_006408675.1 Madoqua kirkii
TGCAGAGGGGTTGAAAGCATCATTTGCTTGTATAAAGATTTTCTAAGTTTAAAAAAGAGGTTCTAACAGTTGCCAGGCCAGAGAGAACCAAGTAAGGAAAGTGGAGAGAAGCTCCCTTGGTGGGGGGAAGGGCAGGTGCCCTAGAGGGGCGGGCGGGGCGGCGGGAGGTGCCGGGGAGTCAGCGGAATGTGGGGGTTCCCTCTGCATGCAGCAGGCCCCTGCCCCGGGGCGCTGTCCCTGTGTTCATATGTAGTTTGAAAATGCTATTTATATTGTAAAGAGAATAAAAAGAAGCAGGCAGCCGGCCCTGTGGCTCCGGGTCGGGCAGGTGGGCCACCCTGTGGCCAGTCCCTCTGGGTTCCACTCCATCCATGGTGGGTTCCTGGACCACTTGTGCAGACAGGCAGTGGCGCAGCAAAGGGGGAGCGTGCTTTCCCTATGAAGGTATATCTGTGTCTATTTGTGAAAGCAAGAAACAAACCCCCCACCCACCCTAATTTTTTTTCCAACTGAGATTAAGGATGCGCTGTATTTTTGCCTAATTCCCCTGCCTCTAGGTTCATAATGAATTAAAGGCTCGTGAGCACTGCGAATTACAGCTCCAGGTGGTTGCAGCGTCTTCTTTTGTCTTCTCTTCTGAGTGGGTGCCAGGGAGGCGGGCAGAGGTCTCCAGGCTGGGATGGGCTCTGGGTGTCCCCTCCAGGAGGGAACAGGCATGGTTCCTCCCCAAAGGGTGACATATGGCCTGGCCCCATGGCCTCTGCTTTCTGCCTCCAAGATGGAGGAAGTTTCCTTACAGAGCTAGACATGTGAAGCTTGTGTCCACACAGACGTCTGGCCCCCGAGGCTTTCGAGTCTCCCTGGGATGAGGCCCTCTCCCCCGTGCCCTCCCAGCCTCTGCCCAGTTCTTATGACACCTGAGCCAGGGATCGTACTTTGTGGTGGGCAGGCATTGGGCATACGTGAGACAGCAGGGCCCACGTGGGGTGAGGCTGTCCCCCCCAGTATTCGTGAACTGTCACTCCTCCAGCCAGTACCCAGGATACAGCAGCGGGTGTGACAGGAGAGAGAGGGCTGGACAGTATGTAAGCGGGCGCCAGTTGTGGTGTGAGCAGTGGGAGGTCCTGAGGGAGATGAGAGGGTGAGGCCTGGGGACGTCTTGGGGCACAGTCAGTGCAAAAGCCCTGGGGCAGCACCATGCCTGGATTTCGTCCCTTGCACAGCTTGTGGGATGTTAGTTCCCCAACCAGGAATCAAACCCGTGATTCCTGGCAGTGGAAGCACCAACTGTTAACTGCTGGACCACCAGGGAAGTACCCAGGCCTGGTATTTTGGAGGAACAGCTGAGTGGGACCATGTGACTACAGGAGAGCAAGGGGGAGGGAGGGAGGCGGAGAGAGGGCAGGGAGGGGATGAGACAGGCCACGCAGGGCATTGTGGGCTGCAGGAAGGCGGGCATTTACCCCAGGGAAGTGGGGCCCTGAGAGGGCTGTGGGCAGAGGAGCGGCGGGGCCTGACTCTGCCTCTGCTCACTGGTGCCCTCTGACCCCTGAGAGGAGGACAGAGCATGGGCTGAGGTGGGAGCCTGGGGACCAGGGCAGAATGGAAACACTGAGGATCTCGGAAGATGACTTTGGAGGTGAGCTGGGCTATCACGGCTAGACACGCGGCCGAGGGCTGAGAGAAGGCGCTTAGGACATGTCAGCAGGTGGGCCTGGGGGCCGTGGACAGGGCGCCCCTCTGGGCCTCAGTTTTTCTTCTGCGGAACGGGCATCCTTAAGGGTGCCGTGTCCTGAGCAAATTTCCTCCAATGAAGTATCCACCCAGCCACTGCCACCCTCAGCATGCTTCTCCGACCCCTTTGCAGAGATGCTGCCTCCGGCACCCCACAAAGCCCCCAGGACTCAGTTTCCTCATCTGCTACAGGGGACTCTCTGCAACACTGACCAGGTGAGTCAGCATCCTCTGACCCTCCCTGGGGCCTGGCAGATGTGATCAGTCCTCAGTGGTGAGGAGGGGCCCACAGACAGCAGCAGCGTGAATGGCTGACCCCGGTGGTCTCAGCACAGTTGCAGATGGATCTCTGTTCTCAATGCTCTCCAAAACAGTATAAAATGGGGAGGTAATTTGGGACAGGCCATTGTGGACTGAGGCCAGGGCCAAGATACCAGGCTGACTCCATGACTGAGCACCGCATGGAGCCTACAGGATCTGTGGCATCCAGGCACTGGACCCAACGCTGGAGGCTAATAAATCTATCAAGTGGCAAACATCAACTGCCCTGTGCCAGGACCTGGGAGGTGGCTGAGGAAGAGGAGGGCAAGGTCACTGCTTCTCTGGAGTTATAGAGTTCAGGAAGGCAGGCAAGTGATGAAAACATAAGGCACCATAAGCACAGCTTTGACATGTGCCCTGAAAGATGAGAGAGGGAGCAGAGATGGAAGGTAAGCCATGGTCACAGAGACCTGTCAGGGTCCCAAAGAGGTGATATTCAGATCTGACCCCTCAAGGGAGGTCGGTCAGATTCAGGCGGGGGATGCGGTGCATGGTATGGAATACCCCAGCCTCTGTGGTTGAGGTCCCTCCAACCTACAGCCCTCGAGTCAGATCCGGCTCTCCTACAAATGAAGTTTTGCTGGCACGTAGGCATACCCATTCATTGAGTACCATCTGTGGCGGCCTTTGCTCTCCAAGGGAGGGCTGAGCAGTAGCAGCAGAGACCGCCTGGTGCCCCAAGAGCTAGACATACACTATCTGGCCCTTTACAGAAAAAGTTGTGCTCATTTTAGACATAGAGCAAGTGAGAAATGGCAGCCTCTATACGCCTGATCTGTGCCTGTGACGGAATCATTTTCCCGTGGGGCATCCCTCAATGCCCAGACCCGCCTTACCCCCCAAAAGCCCCTGATTAGGCTCACTGTCTATAGCATCCACCCCAGACCACCCCTGCAAAGAGCTTGGTGGAAAGAGAAGGACTTTGGCTTGGGCCCCTCCATCCATTTGTTGTTCATCCACCAAGGGCTCTGCCCTCCACATCTGGAGCATCCCTGCTCATCCTGCTGATTGCTGAAGGGAAGCCCAATCACGCCCCATGTCCAACTCACTGGGCTGCCCCACCTCCCCAAGTTGCCTCTTTGGCCAGTGCAGAGAGGGACATTGGGTCTGGGCCTCTGTTGGCCTCTGTGGTCTACAAGTCCTGGCTCTTAAGCCCCACTGTCATGATTCACAGCTTTTGTGAAAGTGATAGTCATGCCCAACTCTGCAATTCTCCAGGCTGGAATACTGGAGTGGGTAGCCATTCCCTTCAGGGGATCTTCCCAACCCAGGGATCGAACCCAGGTCTCCTGCATTGCAGACAGATTCTTTAACAGCTGAGCTACCAGGGAAGCCCAAGAATACTGGGGTGGATAGCCTATCTCTTCTCCAGCAGATCTTCCTGACCCAGGAATCGAACCAGTCTACTGCATTGCAGGCAGATTCTTTACCAGGAAAATCACAGCCTTTATGCTGGTGCTGAAATCTTTGTGTGCCTGCTCCTCCCTCTCCTCAGCACCAACTGTCCCGCCTCCTCAACTGGCCACCCATCCAGGCTGCCCCATTCCACACCCCAGAGAGACAGCTCAGGGACATAGAACCACAGTCCCGAGATCACCACAGGGAGAAATATTCCCCAAGACAGACCCTAAAAGGCCCAGAGGCCAGGTTCAGAGAGCCTTGCAGCTCTCAGCCAGGCTGGGGGACCATTGCCAGGGAGTGTTATTTATGGATTAGATTTCCAGAGCACTTTTGCTCCCTTAATGGAGAAAATAAGAATTACTTGCTGCCATAGGCAGCGCAAGGGGTGACACACAGCAGCCGGCAGAAGTGAGGCCAGGAGGGATGAGTGTCTGGGTGCCTGGCGTCTCTCTGGTGCAGCATCCATCCTGCTGGGCGACAGGGACAGATGGCTCTTTTCCCAGCAGCTTCCTGGAGGAGGGGGCAGGGGACCTTCCAGGCCAGGACAGCCTCCCTCCTTGCTCTTCCAGGTGACCTCCACTGGCCCCAGAACACTTAACTGCTCTGTTGCCCCATATTAGTTTCAAATCACCATTAACCGGTGGCTTACAACACCAGACATTCATTCCTTGCCTATCCTGGAGGCCAGAAGCTTGAGACTGGGGTGTCACAAGGCTGTACTCTCTCCAGGGGAGAATGCTTCCTGTCTCTTCCAGCTTCTGGTGGCCCCAGGCATCACTTCACCCTGTCTCTGTCTTCACACGCCATCTATGTGACGGTGTCTTCCCTGTGTCTCCAGTGTCCCTCAGCCTCTCTCTGGTACAGGGACACCAGTGATTGGATTTAGGGCCACCTGGATCATCCTGCACCTGCTTGTCATCCCCAAATCCTCAACTTAGTCACAGCTGCAGAGATACTTTTCCAAATAGGGTCATACTCTCAAGTTAAGGGAAGAAGGGCATGATCATGTTTTAGGGGGAGCCCCAGGCAAGCCACTCCAGGTTCTTCCCGTTACCGCAGCCCCAGTGACCCCCTACATGATTGTGAACCCCATAAGCCTAAAGACAGTCTTTGCCCCATTGGCAATCCCCCTGCTCAGCCTAGAGCCTGACAGGCAGATGGGTCCTGAAGAGCTTAAGGAGGTTGGTGACATACAAGGGCTGGTGGGATGGGGTATAATTAGAGGAGAGGAGGAGCATGGTAGCTGGAGTGAAGAGGGGGTGACCCACTCTGAGTATACCTTCCGAAACAGCTCTGACTCTTACAGCCTTTATTTCACATGCCCCAAACAATAACTAATTAAAATTATCCAGAATGTGGTGGGAACCCCAAAATGGAAAACAGTAACACATGAACCCAGCTGTGCTATAAATGAAAAGGAGGGAGAGAGAAAGGAGCTGATCGAAGTAACTTTCAAAATGGTATCTTGAATGGCTACTGTTAGGCTAGAAACAAAAATACCTATACACCAATTCTGGTCTCCAGTAGAAACCCTAGTTTTCCCAAGTAAGCCAAGCTGTAGCTCCCTTATAGTGAAAGTCGCTCAGTTGTGTCTGACTGCAGTCCCATGGACTATACAGTCCATGGAATTTTCCAGGCCAGAATACTGGAGTAGGTAGCTGTTCCCTCCTCCAGGGGATCTTTCCAACCCAAAGATCAAACCCAGGTCTCCCACATTGCAGGTGGGTTCTTTACCAGCTGAGCCACCAGGGAAGCCCAAGAATACTGAAGTGGGTAGCCTACCCTTCTCAGCGTATCTTCCCAACCCAGGAAGCGAATGAGGGTCTCCTGCATTGCAGGCTATTCTTTACCAGCTGAGTTACCAGGGAAGACCTATGTGACTCCTGGGACTGGACCAATAAATCAATAAATTGTAGATGGTGAGAGCCGGCTTCCTCTCAGTCAGAGAAAGAAATTACAAGTAAGTCAAGAAGGCAGGAAGGGAGAACAAACCATATGCTGGGCTGGAACCAGAAGTCCCAGTATTAATTCATGGCCCTCGATACATAGAGAAAGATTAGATAGATAGATACAGTCAGATAGTGCAGGTAGACATGGAAGTAAACACAGATGTCTGTATGCATGGACAGTCTGATTCTCTCGCAGCAGTGAGTATCCCTGGCACCTGCAATTTGCTTTCTAAGTACCATTCTCCAATAAAAGGAGCAAGAGCTTCTTGGAGAAATCATTAGCTTTATGCTGCATGGAGCAGGGGAAACACAAGGTAAATCTGGAGCATCTTGTGTTGCCAGAAAGTAAGGAGATGTGTGTGTGTGTGTGTGTGTGTGTGTGTGTGTGTGTGTATTTGTATACACAAACAGAGCCCAAACCAAAGCCACTCCCAATAACCAACACTAGAAGAATTTGGATAATAAAAATGATAGTATTAGGTTATAATGTAATAGAGTGAAATATCCAAACTGCTATAAATAGTTGAATTAATATATAAATGGACTGAGGGAGAAGGGACAGCTCTTCCTTACAGATGAATCCTGATTCATTAACATAGGGGTGAAAGTTTACATTCAAACTGTCTACATTCAGTCACTCTGAATGTGAACTCTGACAGAGGGCCACGGCTGTCTGCTTCCATTTCAGGAGCTTAGGGTACACAGGGGAAGAAAACAGGCAAAAAAAACCCCAAAACATTTCTGTTCATTTCTGTCCACAGTCTGTCAGGGGAGGCAGACAGGATGAATAACCAAACTATGGAACAGATTAGAAGGTTGTAGATACTACATGGAAAAAAAGGGAGGAGAGATGAGGGCAGAGAGTTGATACTGTTTTATTATATAGGATGTTCAGAGTCTCATCGAGAAGGTGACCTTTGAGCAAAGACCTGAAGGAAGTTAGGGAACAAATCAGGTGTACACTTAGAAAAGAGCTCCTGGTGGCTCCTTGTGTCTGAAGCAGAGTGAGCAAGGAGGAGAGAGGGTGGAAGGGAGAGCAGGGAGGGGATGGGGCAGATCCTGTGGGACCTTGTGTGCTAGGGGGAGGACTCGGGCTTTTACCCCAGGAGGTGGGAGCCTGGAGGGCTGTGGGCAGAGGAGGACCAGGGCCTGACTCAGGTGTCCACGGGCACACCCTGATGGCTGTGGCGGGGAGGACAGACAGTATGTGATCCGGACAAGAGCCTGGAACCCCAGTGGAGGCAATCGAGCCTGTCCAGATGGGTGCTGCTGGGGGCTGGACCAGGTGGAATCAGTGACCACTCTCTGGGCTGAGCAGTGTAGAGGTCCCTGCAGACCCTGAAAGGGGACAGCTAGGGTAGAGCAGGGGCATGAATCTGGGCTAGGGAAGGGTCCACATATTTACACAGAATTGCCCTGTTCTCTGGTAAAAAGTAATATTCCTTAGTACAGATAGACTGTAATTTGTTTAATCAGTGTATGGGCCTGGAGGTTATTTCCAGTTTTTCCCAGCTATGAACCATGCTTCCTGGTTCTCATGTGTGCACGTTCCTCTAGAGTAAATTCCTGAGAATGGGGATGGGGTGGGAAGGATTGCTGGGTGGAAGCTTCTGTCATTTTACTTGTAATTCCTGCAGCCAGGTGACCCCCCAAACTCCTTGTGGGCCCTGAGGTGTGATGGAAGAGGTTGCCTCTTCCCCAGAACTTCTAGGGCAAATGCCCTCACCTAACCTGTGATCCCCACCTACTGGATTGGTGAAAAGCTACATCTGATCATGACCTTAACATTTATTTCTCTTATAAAGAGTCAGATTGAGCATTCTTTGATGATTAAAAGCTTTTTGTCAGGACAGTCTTGAAACAAAGTATTTAGACCCCCCCCCCCACCATTTCCTGCCAGCAAGAGGGTTGATTTGATGTTTGATGTTTCGTGATGCTGTATCCATCCAGTTTCAGGTCACGGGCAGAGCTGTGGATCCGTGCCACACCTAGGCTTGTGTGTGTGTGCGCATAATGAGTCACTTCAGTCGTGTCTGACTCTTTGCAACCTATGGACTGTAGCCCATCAGGCTCCTCTGTCCATGGGATTCTCCAGGCAAGAATACTGGAGAGGGTTGCCATTCCCTCCTCCAGGGCATCTTTCAGACCCAGGGATCTCACCTAGTGGTGGGCGGGTTCTTCTGGGAAGCCCTGCACCTAGGCTTACCCTTCTCTTATTTGATTCTGTGAAATTAGAAACAGCAAGCTCATAAATAACTACAGAGCAAGTGGCTGCTGGAGGGACATCAGCTCAAACCAGGACTGGGAAAATGCAGGCATCTCTTGCCAGAAACCCCTGACTATCACTGTGGGCTGGAAAACTGGTCCTTGCCACTTGGGGAAGGACCACACATTCCACACCCCAACTCTGGTTGTGTCAGTGCTGCAAAGAATCCCACATTTGTGTCGGCTGAAACATTTGGATATAGTTTTAAAATATACCCCTATGATGAATCATCCGTCTTGTTCTCCAGCAGGAGAAGAATCATCACTGAAGGCTGAGACCTCTGGTATGGAGCCATATGTGCAAAAGCTCCATGTTCTTAAGAAACACCAATTTGTCCTCAGAGTTAGGAATTCTGGAGGAGTTTTTTATTTCCTCATGAAAGGGACAGTCAAGGCTGGTGTTGCTTTTTTTCCCATTCCTCTTACTTCTTCCTGCCATATAGGATGTGGACATGATGGCTGGAGCCTTGGCAGCCACTTTACTATCACAGGAGAGAAGCTGAGATATCTTTTACATCATTTCTTTCATTTCATTCATTTATTAGGTTGGTATTTTTGCTTGTTTCCAGGATATAAATACTCTTACCATGGCTGATTTCAAATCATCAGCATGATGTCACTAAATGCAGAATTGGAAAAAGAAGCACAGTAGCCCACCATTATATAATGTTTCCATCAAACAGATATTAATACAATAAATATTATAAAATACCTCAAGAGTATTGATAATAGAAAAATGTTAGTAAACATAAGTAGCAAGTGATAAGTTTTGAATATTTATTGCTTTGGTTTTAATATTATTTCATTGGAAATTTATATAATTTTATTTTTCATAATGGCTGTGTTTAACAATGAGTTCACAACAATAATTGCATAATTTTGCTCAGGTTTGAGAGTGGGATAAAAACATTCGGTAGAAGCCAGTGTATTTTGTTTGAAAAGTATATTATGTTCTGTAATTTTTTTTTGCAGCTCAGATTGCTTGGGGCCCCACGTCATCTTTCAAAAGTATTTCCTAATCATTAGCTCACCAGGAACAGGGCTCCAGTGACCACAGAGCTGATCAATACCAATTGATCACTGTATTTTTCATCCACCCTCCTTCCAGTGGTTGTGAGAATTCCTCACGTTCACAACTTTGACTAGTCCTGGGACATACAGATTCTTTGTTTCCCATTTGGGCTTATCTGCAGCTCCCACTCATGCCTACAGCATATTTCTAGGTGTTTACCTTGTATTAGCATGGCTATCACGCTTTCATGAATCACTTCCAAGCCACTGATCCGATTTTTATAAAACTTTTTGTGAACGATAGCATACAAACAGAAAAGTATATTTCCCCCCTAAAATGAGGATAGTATGGTTGTGCCTGTTTGAACTGCATTTCTCAATTAGCCTTACTCTGTGGACATTTTTCATATCATTAAATATTCTTGGTCTACATTTTAACACCCATCTAATATTTTTTGACTGAACTGTAATGTCCAGTCCATAAGTATATCTTGAGTCATGTGGTTGTAAATTTGGCAAACGCATCCTCATGAAAAACCACCAAAACATGATATGGAGCATCTCCTTCCTGCCACAGTATATCTTCATCTCCCTCCAAACTCCAAACCATTATTCTGTTCTCTGTTCCTCTAGATTAGTGTAAACTGTTCTAGAACTTTCTGCAGATGAATCCTGAGGAACGTACCATCTGTATTTGGCTTCCTTCCCTCAGCACAATGCACTCGAGACACCCTTGTTGGGTGTTTCAGCACGGAGTTCCTTTTCCACAGCTATACAGTATTCCGTGGCATGGCTGGGCCACGGTTTGTTTCATGTGCTCACCAGTCAATGGATATTTGTGATTGCAGATGAAACCAGGTGAAGTCATTCATGCCCTCAGCCACTTGTGGGTATTTCATAAGGCTTTTAATCTCCTTTTCACTGCTTCTTCCTGAATCTTCTCCAGCTGGGGTTTCCAGCATGGAGCTCTTCCAATGAAGATTGCAATGATTCACTTGTATCTAAGTGTAGAGCAAATGATGGACAATGCATGGGTGGGTCAGGGCAGTTTAGGGCCACCAGGTTGAGTGATGGCCGAGTGGGAGGTGGCCTCAGGGAGGACCTTGGCCTTTGTTCACTTTGCTCGGAGAGAACTGGGGTCTCTGGGAGGATTCCGAGTGGGGAATCAGCCCAGAGCAGGAGTCAGGAGACACTGTGAATCCCCTGAAAGGGGCACAAGGATAGAACTAGGTGGAGCCAATGGGCCAGCCCTGCACTCCCTGGAGAAGGGCTGAGCACAGCCCTCGAACCCCTGGCTCTGCTGGATGTAATGCATTGACACCAAGGCCATGGCCATCTGATCATAGAATCTCTTCAGAACAGCTGCCTGGTGACAAGTATAATAAAGCGTATTAATGAGGCCATTATTACTCCCTAATTAAAAGCTAATAAGGAAGAGTTAATTGCCTTTAAAAGATGAAGCAAGACCAGGCTGGGATTTATCTCTGTTTGCTTTTGCTTGCCTGGATAGGCTGATATTTGGGAACTAATTAATTGAATCAAATCTTACAGAAAATTGATAATCTCCTCATGCCATTTGGGCTGTTGAATTTAAAGGTGTTGCTGCATGCCTGGGTGTTTCCACTGTAAGATCCTGGGTCCTCTGTTCCTTGCAAAGGGCGTGGATGGCGAGGTGACGGGTGGCAGTGGGCAGGGTTGGGGGAGGGGAAGCAGGTGGTGGTTGGGGAGCCATTTGCCCTTTTAATTCTGGTTCCCGCTTTGCTGCCCAGGGCCAAATCTGGTCCATAGTCAAATCTCAGATCTATTTCCATAAGGTGCATGCTCCGTTACTTCAGTTGTGTCTGACTCTGCAATCCTCTGGACTGTAGCCCACCAGGCTCCTCAGTCCTTGGGATTCTCCAGGCAAGAATTCTGGAGAGTGTTGCCATTTTCCTCCTGCAGGGGATCTTCCCGACCCAGGGACTGAACCCAAGTTCAATCCTGCATTGGATTCTTTACCTGCTGAAGCCCCAGGAAAGCCCATTTCCATAATAATTGTTATTGTTATCTTTTTCTTTTGAAATAGCTGAAGACATAAGAAGTTTTACCAAAAAATAGCACAGAGAAGTCCCCCATCCCCTTCACCCAAGCTCTCCTATAATCCTATTTGACACAGTCATTCTACCTTATCCAAACCAAATTGGCATCATACAGTTAACTCAGGCACAAGCCTTATTCTGACTTCACTGTCTTCCTTTTAGAGTTTATGTGGGGATATGTCACATATCAGCAGGTTCAGCCATTTAAATTGTACAGTTCAGTGGCTTTTACTGTATTTACAAGGTTGTGCAACCGTTGCACTAATTCCAGAACATTCTCATCACCCCAGAAAGAAATGCCATCCCCCCAAAAAAGAAACCCCATGAGCAGTCACTGCCACCCCCTCCCCAGCCCCTGGCAGCCAGGACTCTGAGTCTGTGGACCGGCCTGCTCTGCACGTTTCCCGTCAGTGGAGTCACTCCCTGTGCGCCCCTCTGTGCCTGCGTCTCTCACTGAGCACCGCGTCCTCAGGGTCTGCCCACGTGGCAGCCAGTGCCAGGGCTTCTCTCGTTTTTCTGGACAAGATGGTGAGTGGACGTGTGGTTTCAATTCTCTTGGCCTATTTTCATTTTTTAAATTGTATTTATCTTTTATCTTTGGCTGTGCTGGGTCCTTGTTGTTGAGCAGGCTCTTCTCTAGCTGCGGTGAACAGGGGCTTCTCATTGCATGGCTTCTGTTGATGAACAGGGGCTCTACGGTGCTCTGGCTTCAGTAATTGCGGCTCCTGGGCTCTAGAGCGCAGGCTCAGTAGCTGTGCACGGGCTCAGCTGCTCTGCAGCATGTGGAATACTCCTGGATCAGGGATCGAACCTGTGTCTCCTGCACTGGCAGACGGAGTCTTTACCACTGAGCCACCAGGGAAGCCTTGTATTCATTTTTTCTTAATGCTTTTTTGGCCGCACCACACAGCATGTGGGACCTTCATTCCCCAGCCAGGGATCAAACCTTTGCCGCCTGCACTGGAAACCCAGAGTCTTAACCACTGGACCACCAGGGAAGTCCTGTATTCATTTTTAATGTAGGTTGTTTTTTTAAAATATTGACTGATTGATTTGGCTGTGTTGGGTCGGGTCTTGTGACACTTGGGCTCTCTAGTTGGGCATGTGGGCTTAGTTGCTTCGCGGTATGTGGGGTCTTCCCAAACAAGGGATTGAACCAGCGTCTCCTGCATTCCAAGGCCAGTTCTTAACCACTGTACCACCAGGGAAGTCCTGTGGGTTTGTTTGTTTTTATAAATTGCACACATCAAATGCAAATTTGCCACTGAAAACTAGAAATGAAGTTTAATCTTTCTCCACCTCCTTCCTCTTTGCTCAGCCCAGACCCTCCTCTCTGGAGTAAGACCCCATTGCATTTGGGGACACCTCCGGCATACCATTCTCTGAGTGTTGACATATGTCCACATGTTTCCAGGGAGATACATTCACTATCTAGCGACTGTTTTCACAAAGATGAAATCTCACCTCTAATGAAGTTTGGCTGTGTTCCTTGTTTGTTTTTCTAGAAAATCCGCATGGAATTGCCTGCATTTGTTTTTCCCTTTTGCTCTTACAAATCAAGTTAGAACTTAACTACAGAATGATGCTCCAACCTTCAGACAGCTTGACAGTTTTTGACATATGTCCACATGTTTCCAGGGAGATACATTCACTATCTAGCGACTGTTTTCACAAAGATGAAATCTCACCTCTAATGAAGTTTGGCTGTGTTCCTTGTTTGTTTTTCTAGAAAATCCGCATGGAATTGCCTGCATTTGTTTTTCCCTTTTGCTCTTACAAATCAAGTTAGAACTTAACTACAGAATGATGCTCCAACCTTCAGACAGCTTGACAGTTTTGCATAGAGACACGCTGCCCCAAAAAGTAGAATGCATGCGTAGCTGCTCAGTCGTGTCCAACTCTTTGCGACCCCGTGGACTGTGGCCCTCCAGACTCCTCTGTCCCTGGGATTCTCCAGGCAAGAATACTGGAGCGGGTTGCTCTTTCTTTCTCCAGGGGATCTTCCCCACCCAGGGATCAAACCCAGCTCTCTTGCATCTCCTGCATTAGCAGGCGGGTTCTTTACCAGCTGAGCTGCTGGAGGAGCCCCCCAAAATAGAACGGGGTTAGCAAGCCCTAACCCACAGGCCAGTTCCGACCCCCCTGCCTATTTTTGTATGGCTTATGGGCTAAGAATGTTTTTATATTTTTAAGTGAATTTTTAAAAGCCAAGAGTACTAACTCCCCTGGTGGTCCAGTGGTTAAGGCTTCAGCTTCCAGTGCATGGGGTGTGAGTTCAGTCTCTGATCAGGGATCTCACATTTTGCAACCAAGACATACGAACAGAAGCAATATTGCAACAAATTCAATAAAAACTTGAGAATTGGTCTACATAAAAAATTATATTCTTTAAAAACCAAAAGAAGACTAATATCTCACCACACATAACAACTGTATAAAATTCCCATTTCTGTACCATGAATAAAGTTTTATTGGGACACAGCCATGCCCGTTCATTTGCATACTGCCTGTGGCTGCCTTAGACATTTCTGAGAAGTTGTCCCTCTGGCGCGTCAAGCCTTAAGTATTTATTTTCTGGCTCTTTACAAAAAAGAAAAAAAAAAAAGTTTGCTGACCCCAGCCCTATAAAGGCCTGATGGGCAGGCCTCCTTCACGCTCTGAGCTCAGAGAGGTCAAGAGCTGAGCCCAGGATCACACAGCTAATGTTTTCTTCCTTGGCTCACGTTTTCTTAATAGGCAACAGATATGTAACCATGTCCCCCTATGTCCTTCCTGTGCTGGTTGGAACTGGAGCCCCCGATGGGGGCAGATTGAGCTAGAACCACACATCTGTAGTCCTCTGGGGTCAGAGCTTGGGGAGGCCAGAGCAGGCTGGAGTGGGGACCCCAGAAGGCTACTTGGGGAGTCGCTGATGGAGTCAGGCTTTGGAGGACAGGAGTTCTTTGGGGAGAGGGGAGGAAAGATAGAGACCCCACCATGTCAGGTAATCAGAGCTTGAAGCAACCAGAGATGCAAGTGTATCTCAAACCCCTTGTCAAGAGGATTCACCACAACCAAGAGCAACAGAGACCCATCTAAATCACAAAGCTGGCAGTGCCCCTACATCACTCCATAATCTTCCATGGTTCCCCATTGCTCCCAGAATAAAGTCCAAACCATCATGACTGTGGCTTACGAGGGCCTTCGGCGTCTGGTCCCGCCTGACCTTCCCACTACCCCTGCCCCGACTCTGTTTTCAATCTATTTCCATTAAAATTATTATTGACAGATAAGGACTTACTGTTGACATTCTGTTCATTTTCTAGTTCTTAAGAAAAAAATTTTTTTAATCTTTTGGCTGTGATGCATGGTATGTGGGGTCTTAGTTCTCTAAGATCTGATCGAACCCATGCTCCCTGCCTTGACATGTGGATTCTCATCCCCCAGATCTCTAGGGAAGCCCTCTAACTCTTTATTTAGGTCTCGCTTTGATCCCTGCTGCCTTTTTGTGTGTTTTGATGCCTTGATATGAATGTGCTTTGATTTCTGTATCCGGGTCTTTTGCATTATTACTACAGGTTTTTTCCCTTTTCATTATCACAAGGCTTACATAAAACATCTTCAAATTGTAACACCTGTTCTTAAACTGCTAATAACTGAAACTGGATAGCATTCCTAAGTTTACACTTTTACTTCTCCTCTCATTCACCTTTCCTTACAGTTTAGATATTTTTATATTGTGTATCCAATAACAGATTATTATAGTTGTGATTTTTTCTGCTCCCTTTGCTTTTTAACCTTTAAATTCGAGTTGTAGGTGAATTACACACCGCTTCACTATGTCACAGACTCTCTGACCACATATTAACCTTTCCCAGTGAGTCTCATGGCACCTTCTTATGTTAATTAGAGTCCTTTTGCTGCCAGTTAAAGAACTCCTTGTAACATTTCTTGTAAGGCAGGTGGCCTGGTGATAACTCCGTCAGCTGCTGTGCATTCGGAGCGGTCTCTCCATTTCTGAAAGACAACTTTGCCAGATACAGAATTCTTGGTTGACAATTTCTTTTTCTTCCAGTATTTTGAATCTATCATCCTATTCTCTCCTAACTTGAAAATGTTTTGTTGAAATATCCCGTTATCATGTTACAGGGGCTCTTTTTTAAGTGTGTGCAGGGGCTACTGGCTTTGTTTTGCGTCAGACCATCAACTCCTCCCGCCAGACCCTGGCCTCCAGCCTCGCTGAGCCACACAGTCCCACAGCTGTTACCACTCAGGCTTTCTGGTCCACTGGGCCCCAGAGCTCCTCCCGGGAGTGGGTGGGACTGTGGATTAGCATCCCAGCTTGAGCAGGAGAGGGCCAGACTCGGTTCCAAGGCCCCAGCAGGGCTTCTCTTTTTGAGGGCCTCTGTCAGGCAGATCTGCACGCCTCCGAGTTCCCTGGTCAGATTGTCAGTATCCTGGCTCTGCAGATGAGTAAAGCTGCTGGCTGAGATGACAGTTCCTAGGACGCTGAAGGTAGGAACTCGGTCTGCCGGGATCCCAGGGCTGGTTATTGCAAGGTCCTCTCCACTCCGCCATCTTGGTCCTATTCCTAGTGGTCAAGCTCCCGAGATCTTCCTGCACTTCCTATAGGGTGAGACCAAAGTGGGGGTTCCCAGGAACAGACCCATAATCCTGGGGAATCTAAGTGTCCACCCTGGGCTCTCTCTCCCCGCTGGGGGAACCAGAGGTTCAGAGGGAGCCACCTAAGTGAGTGGTGCACCGGCTGGGGGAGGGGCCATGTGGTCAGGACGTCAACCCTCTCATGCAGCCTGTCTTGGTCTTTGTGGCACAAGGGAGGCTTGGCCTTAAGCGCACATTCTAGGATGTTCTCTGTGGTGCCTTGTCTGTAAATAGCTTCTCGTTGTTGTTCCTGTGACAACAGGTGAAGTTGGGGGTGAGATGTGGTCACCCATCTAGTTGGCAACACCTCCCCGTGCCTCTGCTTTTATACTCCAAGCAAGACTTGCAGCCCCCAGACTCACCTCCTCTGGACCTTTGAACCTGCTGCTCCCTCTGCCTGGGATGCTGGGCCTCTCTCTTTGTCATGGCAGTCAAGCGTGGGTTGGAAAAGAAATTTCCAGACACAGAGCGTTTCAGAAGGGCGAGAGTTTATTAAGAGCAAGGCGCAGAGATAATGAAGGCACTGCCCGTGCGGTGGGTCCGGGAGAGCTGACGCTTTCTGCGGGTTAATAGCCAATTTTTATAGCCTCAAGACAGAAACTTCCTGCTGGAAGGGTGGCGTTAGGTAATGGGTTAGGGCACTAGAGGGTGAGCAGCCAGGTGGGCGTTTCTGCCTAATTCGGGGTCGGGAAGCTTGCTGGTGATGATCATGGGCTTTGGGCAGCGGTCACAGAGGGCTCAGTCAGTTCTGGAGATGGCCTCGTCTCTGACTTCTGGGGCTTTGGGCAGGACGCCACAGCCCCTACCTGTCTCCTCTCTCCTGTTTATCCTTTGGCTCTCAGTTCCCGGGAAGCCCTCCCTGCCCCCATGCTTCTGCTGGATTGTGTGTACCTTTCTCTCTGTGAGCCCTGGTTGCCAGGGACAGCTGTGTTCACTGCTTAGATCTCAATCTATGGTAGGTTGACGGACTATGTGGGGGTCGAATGAAATCCTTAGAGGAAGACGAACCTGCAGCCCAGGATGGAAGCCAGAAAAGGCTTGGCAGGACAGGAGAACAGCTATCAGGTGGAGGGACCAGCCTGAGCAAAGGCCTGGAGGTAGGGCTTGCCAGAATGGGCTTTGCAGGGAGTTGTCCCCACCCCACCCCCATGCATCTGGGCCCAGAACAGCCCTGCCATCATACTGCACACACAGGCCTCATGGTTGCTTGCTGTGGCCCGGAGCCTGGTAAAAAACAGTCAGCAGGTGATATAGGCTGTGCTTCTGCTCACCCTGTGGCTGGTAATGCTGACTGCTCCCATACAGCATCGGCCAACGCAGGCGGGTGTGCTGTCCTTGGCCACTCAGTCGTGTCTGACTCTTTGACTGTAGCCTGTCAGTTTCCTCTGTCCCTGGGGATTCTCCAGGCTGGAATACTGGAGTGGGTTGCCATGCCCTCCTCCAGGGGATCTTCCCAACCCAGGGGTCAAACCCAGGTCTCCCACATTGCTGGCAGATTCTTTACTGTCTGAGCCACCAGGGAAGCCTAAGAATACTGGAGTGGGTAGTCTAACCCTTCTTCAGGGGATCTTCCCAACCCAGGAATCGAACTGAGGTCTCCTGCATTGAAGGTGGATTCCTTACCAGCTGAACCACAAGGGAAGCTTAACACATATTTAGAAATGCTCATTTGGAGAAAGATGTTTTTATACAGTTTGGGGATAAATGAAGCCATCCAACAGAACTATGCCATAAACACCACCAACAGGTGCAGACTTCCAGGCTAGAATCCTTCCCAAATCCACAGTTTCCACTCACCTCTGTCTGGTCCAGGACACCAGCCACATTCTGTGCTACACGATCACTGCTGGGTACATCTTCTGTTCACTGTTAGTATGAGGGAAGGAGGCCTGGACTTGTCTGTAGCCCATCTAGAATGGGGGCACTGAGGTCATGGGCACCGAGTCCGGCTGCACGGTGTAGCCCACAAAGGGGGGATGCAGGCACTGCCCCTGATGGAGTGCAATCTGGATGGCCTGCTGCCAGTTAAGCATGGAGAAGTTCATGGGCATGTTCACGTACACGTTGTTCATGCTGCCCTTGGGCAAACAACAATTGATCTGTGACTTGGTTGGGGGCGCCCAGGCCTCCAAGTTGCTGCTAGAGCATGGGTACTAAATATCTCAGACTCCCGTGCACCCTGCTTTTGGGCAAGTGGTATAGTGCCTTCTATAAAAGTCCCACACTGGCTCACTCTTTGTGCTGGGGGCTCCCAGGGAGTCATGTGATTTCAGCTTGCATCTTTGCTGCTGGGAAGATTGATCATATATAAGACCACAGACTTCAGTCCATTCTTTTTCTTTTTTTTTTAAACTTTTTATTCTGTGGGCTTTCTCTAGTGGTCCAGTGGTTGAGAATCTGTGCTTCCCCTGCAAGGGGCACAGGTTCCATCTCTGGTCGGGGAAGTAGATTACATATGCCTCACACTAAGTGCAGCCAAAACAAACAAAAAATTGTAAAAAAAGGAAAAAAAAAGAACAACCCCAACTTTTTACTTTGGAATGATTTCTAGATCTATAGAAAATTGCCAAGATAGCACAGAAAGAATATATGTATATGAGTATGTATCTTACATGTGAAAGTGAAGTGTTAGTCATTCAGTCATCTCCAACTCTACGTGACCCCATGGACGGCAGTCCATCAGGCTCCTCTGTCCATGGAATTCTCCAGGCAAGAATACTGGAAAGGGTTGCCATTTCCTTCTCCAGGGGATCTTCCCAACCCAGGCATTGAACCCAAGTCTCTCACATTGCAGGCAGACTCTTGACCAACTGAGCCACCAGGGAAGCCTATATTACATAACCCATCTCAATAACCCACCATTAGTATAATATCCAAAGCAGGAAACTGACATGGATACACTGTATCTCATCCTATGCAATTGCATCACACAGGTGTGTTGACTCTTGTAACCACCATCTTGATGCCTATCTATTCTGTCACTCCCACAAAGATCTCTCCTGCATCTCTCTATTTTGTAGAAAGGAAATGGTACAGTACAGTTGTGCTTTGAGATGGCTTTTTTCTTTTGAAGGAATGCCCTTGAGATTCACCTAATGGTTGAGTGCTGGGTGGTCTATTCCTTTTTGTGACTGAGTGGTATTCCCTGGGGTGTGGATGGGCCCTGGTGTACTTAACAGGTGAATCCTCATCACAGGACATCAAGGTTGTTTCCAGGTTTTTGTCTATTATGAATAAAGCAGCGACAAACACTCATGTCCAGGTTTTTGCAACGACATAAGTTTTCATTTCTCTGGGATACATGCCCAGGAGTACAATTGCTGGATCTTACGGTAAGTGTTCAGTGTTTTAAGAAACTGCCAAGCTATGTCCCAGGGGGACTGTACCATTTTACATTCTCACCAGCAGAGCGTGTGATCCAGTTTCTCTGTATTCAGAGCAGCTCTGATCTCCATTCAAGCTTGTCCTGAAAACCCCACATCCCAGGTTTTATTTTTAGGGGAAGAGAGTTTCCTGGGCCCCGGGGACAGCCCTTGGAAGTGGGGGATGTGGGTTGTAAGCTTGTGATTCTATTTCAGGGAGAATTCGGCCATAGCCTGAATGTTTGTGTGTCTCCCAGAATCCCAATTTTAAAGCTCTAATACTCAGAGTGATGGTGTTTGGAGATGGAGCCTTTTGGAAGTAATTGGGTTTGGTATAGGTCATGAGGGTATAGGCGCCTTGTGATGGGATTAGTGCTTTTATCTTGCTTCTTGGAAGAAAAGCTATGACCAACCTAGATAGCATATTCAAAAGCAGAGACATTACTTTGCCAACAAAGGTCCATCTAGTCAAGGCTATGGTTTTTCCAGTGGTCATGTATGGATGTGAGAGTTGGACTGTGAAGAAAGCTGAGCACTGAAGAATTGATGCTTTTGAACTGTGGTGTTGGAGAAGACTCCTGAGAGTCCCTTGGACTGCAAGGGGATCCAACCAGTCCATTCTAAGGATCAGCCCTGGGTGTTCTTTGGAAGGAATGATGCTAAAGCTGAAACTCCAGTACTTTGGCCACCTCATGCCAAGAGTTGACTCACTGGAAAAGACTCTGATGCTGGGAGGGATTGGGGGCAGGAGGAGAAGGGGAGGACAGAGGATGAGATGGCTGGATGGCATCACTGACTCGATGGACGTGAGTTTGAGTGAACTCCGGGAGATGGTGATGGACAGGGAGGCCTGGTGTGCTTTGATTCATGGGGTTGCAAAGAGTTGGACACGACTGAGCGACTGAACTGAAGGGGTTCCCAAGTGGCACTAGTGGTAAAGAACCCACCTGCCAGTGCAGAAGGCATAAGAGATGAGGGTTCTATCCCTGGGCTGGAAAGAAACAAATGGTAACCCACTCCAGTATTCTTGCCTGAAGAATCCCATGGACAGCTGGCAGGCTATAGTCCATAGGATTGCACAGCTGCTGCTGCTAAGTCGCATCAGTCGTGTCTGACTCTGCGCGACTCCATAGACGGCAGCCCACCACGCTCCCCTGTCCCTGGGATACTCCAGGCAAGAACACTGGAGTGGGTTGCCATTTCCTTCTCCAATACGTAAAAGTGAAAGTGAAGTCGCTCAGTCGTGTCCCTGTCTCTTATACACATCTGGGATTCTTCTCCACTCCAGTATTCTTGCCTGAAGAATCCCATGGACAGCTGGCAGGCTATAGTCCATAGGATTGCACAGCTGCTGCTGCTAAGTCGCATCAGTCGTGTCTGACTCTGCGCAACTCCATAGACGGCAGCCCACCACGCTCCCCTGTCCCTGGGATACTCCAGGCAAGAACACTGGAGTGGGTTGCCATTTCCTTCTCCAATACGTAAAAGTGAAAGTGAAGTCGCTCAGTCGTGTCCGACTCTTGGCAACCCCATGGACTGCAGCCTACCAGGTTCCTTCGTCCATGGGATTTTCCAGGCAAGAGCACTGGAGTGGGTCACCAGTGCCTTCTCTGAGGGTCTCACAGAGTCAGACACAATTGAAGCAAGTTAGCAGACATGCACGCAAAGGGATGAAGGGACCCAAAACAGTCTCTCTCTCTCTCCGGACCATATGAGGACACAGCAAGAAAGCGACCATCTGCAAGCCAGGGAGAGGGTTCTTGCTAGAACCCAACCATGCTGGCACCCTGATCTCGGACTTCCAGCCTCCCAAAGTGTAAGGAATACATTCTTGTTGCTTAAGCCGCCCAGTCAATGGTATTTTGTTATGGCAGCTCAAGCCGACTAGGACAAGTTGGAAAGCTCCCAGCCCCTGGAGCTCTGAGGCTTTCTAAGCTTATAGGATCCAAGATGCTACCAACCGTCAGACTGAGCATCCACACAAGGCAGATGCCAGAATTTGAAGCATAGAGTCAGAGGCATTCACTGAGGACTTTATCTTTAAAAGCAAAATGTGCAATTGGTTTTATCCTGTGGTCCATAGAGTTTAGTCTTGCCACTATATGCAGATTCTCAAATTAAAAAAAAAAACATCAGGTGTTGGGGACAATTTGGGCATATTTTTTCTTCCAACAAATTGCACCCTGAAATGACGCACACCTCTCTCTGCCTCTTAGATTTTATCGTGCTCATAATCATGGGGGCTGTATGCACAGGCACCCCTCCCCCCTGAGGTTCTTTGAGTTTTGCCAAGTGCCTTAACCCACTGGCTCTTAACCCATTGCTAATCAGCTCTCTTTTGCTTTTTAACTTTTTTTTTTAAAATAATTATAGATGGACAGGAAGTTACAAAAATAGTACATGGAGTCCTAAATACGCTTCCCCCAGTGTTGACATTTTTGGCCAATCAGTTTGCAGGATCTTTGTTCCCCAACCAGGGATGGAACTCGTGCCCAACCCCCCCACACCCCACACCCACCCCTGCCACTGGAAGTGCAGACTCTTAACCACTGGCCCTCCAGGGAAGTCCCCAGTGCTGACATTTTCTTTATGACTGTAGGGCAGTATCAAAGCCAGGAAATTGACATTGGACTAGTACTGTTAATTAGAAGACAGTATTCAGATGGTATTATTTTTTAACCTGCATGTGTGTATTTGTTTCTATGTAGTTTTGTTCCTTGGATAGATGTGTGTGCCCAACAGCACTCTCAGGATCCAGGACATCACCCCTCCACCTTCACAAAGCAATTCTCTAGTGTTATTTGTCTTTTGTTTAATTTTATTGAAGTATAGTTGATTTACAATGTTGTGTTAATTTCTGCTGTACAGCAAAATGACTCAGTTATACATATATATATATATACTCTTTTTCATATTTTTTTCTATTATGGCTTACCCCAAGATATTGAATAAGTTCTCTGTGCTACACGGTAGAAACTTGTTGTATTTCCGTTCTGTGTACAATTGTGTACATCTGCCAGCTCCAACCTCCTACGCTATCCCTCCCCCTACCTCTTGGCAAACTCACATCTAATTCTCTATGTCTATAAGTTAGTTTCTCTTATACAGATAAGTTCATTTGTGCCATATTTTAGATTCCATACATAAGTGATATCATATTTGTCTTTCTCTTTCTGGCTTACTTATTATGACAGTCTCTGGGTTCATCCATGTTGCTACAAAAGGCATCATTTCCGTCTTGTTTATGCTGAGTAGTGTTCCATGATATGTCTGAGCCCCGTCTTCTCTATCCATTCATCAGTCGATGGACACAGGTTGTTTCCATGTCTTGGCTGTTGTGAATAGCGTTGCTATGAGCTTAGGGGTGCATGGATCTTTTCAAATTATAGTTTGTTTGGGTATATGTCCAGGAGTGGGGTTCCTGGATCAGATTCTCATGCTACTTCTTAATATTAACCCCTGCCCCAGGAAACCACTAATCCACTCTCCATCTCCTTAGTCTTATCATTTTGAGAATGTTGTACAAATGAAATCAGATAGCACATAACCTTCTGAACTCTACTGTCTTAACTCTGCAGGGCTGCCCCTGAGGTCTGTGCAGGTTGCTGTATGCATCAGTCAGTTTTTCCTTTTTGTGACTGAGTAATATTCCAGGTACTGGTTGGCCAATGTTTGTTCAGCCCATTCATTCACGGAAGAACGTTCGGTCTCCAGTATTTTGCTCTTATGAATGGAGCTGTTATGAATATTTGTGTACACTTTTTTGCATGAACATATGTTTTCATTTCTCTGGGACAAACGCCCAGGAATGCCTTCGTTGAGTTCTATGGCGGTTACATGTTTGGTCTTTAAAGAAACTGCTAATCTGTGATCCACGGTGACACTACCATTTTTTCTCCCCACTGGCAACACGCAAGAGATCCAGTTTTTCTGCACAGCCTATCAGACATCTGGTATCTTCACCATTTTTTGTTTTTAGCTCTTCTTATAGGCATGATAGTATCTCACTCTGGTTTTACTTTGCCTTTCCCTAATGGTTAATGATGCCGAACATCTTTTCATGTGCTTTTTTTTTTTGCGTCAGATTATTTCCTTTTTCCAAAAAAAAAAAAATAATAATAATGAGGCTTTCCACACAGCAAAGAGTACATATCTTCAGGGTATATCTTGATGAATGTTTACAATGGTGTATTGTAACCGCCGCCCAGATCAAGATAAAAATCATGGCCAGAACAGATCACAGAAGGTTCCCCCATGTTCCCTCTCTCAGCTATTTCTCCCTCCTGGCAGCATCCAGTGATCTGATCTGGGTGACAGTGGTATGCAAAATAAAGCCCCCCAAAGATACCTACATCCTAGTCCCCACATCTGTAAAAATGTTAGGTTACATGGCAAAGGGTTACATGAAGTTGTAGGTGAAATGAAGTTGGCTAGTCAGCCGACCTTAAAGTAGGGATGCTCATGGACTTACAGGTCAGCTCAGGGTAATCAAGGTTCTGAAGAGTGGAAAAGAAAAACGGGGGAGAGGGAAGATTTTTTAAAGGTGAGTTTTTGTAAAGGTTTATTTGTTTTTATTTTCTGGCTGTGGTGGATCTTCGTTGCTGGGAGTGGGCTTTCTCTCGTTGCAGTATGCAGGTTTCTCTTTGAAGTGTCTTTTCTTGTTGCAAAGCATGAGCTCTGAAGTGTGGACTCAGTACTTGCGGCACATGGCCTTTGTTGCTTCGAAACATGTGGGATCTTCCCAGACCAGAGATCAAACCCATATCCCCTGCACTGGCAGGCAGATTCTTAACCACTGAACCACCAAGGAAGTCTTATATATTGGTTCTTGTGTGAACATATGTTTTCATTTCTCTTGGGTAAATACCTAGAGTTAGGATGTATGTGTCCTAACTAAGCAAATCAACTTTGTAAATATCCACCAAGCCATTTTCCAAAGTGGTTTTACCACATGTTGCATCCCCGCCAGTGATGTCTGAGTATTTCTCCTGCCCCATTAGCCTCACCAGTGCTTGACATCGTCAGCCTTTTAAAATTTTAGACACTCCAGAGCCACAGTGTCCAACGTGGTAGCCGTTACCCACGTGATTGTTTATTTGATTACCTTTTGTTTGTTTTGGCTATGCCACATGTCATGTGGGATCTCGGTTCTCTGACCAGGGTTGAAACTGTGCCCCTTGCAACAGAAGCGAGGTGTTAATAATCACTGATCTGCCAGGGAAGTCTCTGTGTATTTACTTTCAATTGAAATATGGTTGAGTTACAAGATTATATTGGTTTCAGATGTCCAACATAGTAATTTTATATCTTCATAGAGTATATTCTGTTGTTCAGTTGCTAAGTCATGTCTAAATTCTCTGCGACCTCACAGATGGCAGCACGCCAGGCTCCTCTGTCCTCCACCATCTCCCAGAGTTTGCTCAAATTCATGTCCACTGAATCAGTGATGCTATATAAACATCTCATCCTCTGCCGCCCCCTTTTCCTTATGCCTTCAGTCTTTCCCAGCATCAGAGTCTTTTCCAGTGAGTTGTCTCTTTGCATCAGGTGGCCAAAGTATTGGAGCTTCAACATCAGTCCTTCCAATGAATAATCAGGATTAATTTCCTTTAGGGTTGACTGGTTTGATCTCCTTGCAGTACAAAGGACTCTTAAGAATCTTCTCTGGCACCACGATTTGAAAGCATCAGTTTTCCGGTGCTCAGCCTTCTTTATTGTCCAACTCTCACATCTGAACATGACTACTGGAAAAACCATAGCTTTGAGTACGTGGACCTTTGTCAGCCAAGTGATTCCATGCAAAGTTTTTATTAAACTATTGGCTTTATTGTCTGTGCTCACATGACTATTTAAATTCAAATTAATTTAAATGAAACAAAATGGAAAATCCAGCTCTTTGTTTAAGCTGGTCACATTTCATGTGTTCAATAGCCACATGTAGCTAGAAGCTACTATGTTGAACAGGACAGATAGAGACCATTTCTGTCACCATGGAAACTTCTAGTAAATATTGCTTTTTCTAGTGAGTATGCAGAGGCATCTCACTGGCTTTAATTGTTTTAATTGAAGTATAGTTGATTTACAGTGTTGTTAGTTTCTGGTGTAGAACAAAGTGATTCAGTGTATATATTATATATATTTATTTTTTCAGTATATATATTCAGAATATATACATATATTTCAGTGTATATATATATTTTTTTCCATTATAAGTTATTACAGGATTTTTAATATAGTTCCTTGTTCTGTACAGTAAGTCCTGGTTGCTGATCTATTTTACACACAATAGTGTGTGTCTATGTAAGTGGATTCCCTGGTAGTTCAGATGGTAAAGCGTCTACCTACGATGCGGGAGGCCCGGGTTTGATCCCTGGGTTGGGAAGATCCCCTGGAGAAGGAAATGGCAACCCACTCCAGTATTCTTGCCTGGAAAATCCCATGGACTCAGGAAGCCTGGTAGGCTACAGTCTGTGGGCTTGCAAAGAGTCGGACACAACTGAGCGACTTCACTTTCAGTGTGTGTCTGTTAATTCCAAACTTCTAATTTATCTCTTCATGCACCCCTTTCCCCTTTGTTAAACAAAAGTTTTCCATGTCTATGAGTCTATTCCTGTTTTGTAAATGTTTGTTTCATTCTTTTGGATTCCACATGAAGGTGCTCTCGTATATTTGTCTTTCTCTGTGTGACTGACTTAGTATAAAAGTTCCTAGGTCCATCCATGTTGCTGCCAATGACATTATTTTATTCTTTATTGTGGCTAATATTCCATTTATGTATATACCACATATTCTTTGTGCATTCCTCTGTTGATAAACATTTAGGCTATTTCCGTATCTTGGCTATTATAAATAGTGCTGCTGTGAACACTGGGGTACATGTATCTTTTCAAATTAGTTTTCATTGTTTCAGAATATATGCCCAGGAGTGGGACTGTTGGCTCACATGGTAAATCAAAGTTTAGTTTATTAAGGAACCTCCAAAAGGTTTTCTGCAGTGGCTGTAACACATTCTCACCAAAAGCACTGATGGTAAATCCCCACGCCCTCTCCAGCATTTGTTTGTAGACTTCTTGATGATGGACATTCTGACTTGTGTGAGGCATCATTATAGTTTTGATTTGCGTTTCTCTAATAATTAGTGATGCTGAGCACCTTTTTATGTGCCTGTTGGCCATCTGGATGTCATCTTCAGAGAAATGTCTATTTAGGTTCATTTGTCAGTTGGTTTTTCCTTTTTTTATTGAGCTGTATGAACTGTTGTGTGTTTTGGAAATTAAACCCTTGTCGGTTGCATTGTTTGCAAATGTTTTTTTCCATTCTGAGGGTTGTCTTTTCCTTTTGTTTATATAGCTTTAATTTTTATTTCTCAGTATTGTTTTGTAAACTCCTCTTTTTGTTAAGCATCTGGTTTATTTTTTAATAATTTTTATTTGTCTGTGCTGGGTCTTAGTTGTGGTATATGAACTCTTAGTTGTAGCATGTAGGATCTAGTTCCCCTACCAGGAGTTGAACCCTGGACCCCTGCATTACAGCATGGAGTTTCAGCCACTGGACTGCCAGGGAAGTCCCCTTCCAATGCTGGATTCAAGAACCCTGGCTGACAGCCTTTTCCATAGGAGGGACCAGAGTTGGTGACTCTCCATTAGGTCTTCATGGAGCACCAGCCTGCTGTGCTCGGCTGCAGTGTAGGGGGAAGGGGACAAATTCATGGGCATGCCCCCACTTTCCTTTGGACCGTAATCAGAACCCCATCTCTCTTGTCACCCCCATATCTAGTCTCTCACCACATCCTTCATTCCATTACTCTCCCTCTCCATCCCCACCCATCCCTGGGAACTGTCCCCCACTTCCTGCTTCCAGTTTCCACCTCCTCCGATATTTCCTCCATGCAAAAGCCAGAATGATCTTTTCAAAACATAAACCTGATCATGTTTGTCTGTTGCTAGAATGTCAGCTTCAGGAGGGTGATGATCTTCCTTTGATTTGATCACTACTGGATGTCAAGTCCCTGGTGTACAGTAGGTGCTCCATAAATGCTTGTTTAATGAAGGAATGACTTAGGACCATTACAACAGAGATCATGGGTGGCCACCCAATAGCCATCCCTCTTCCCATCTTCTTTGGTCACAGCATCTTGGTATTCAGTGCACCAAAGCATCAACTAAAAACATCAGCCTTCTTTACAGCCAGATGTACTTTTGTGACTACATTCTAGCTGGTGAGATCCCAGCAGAAGTTTGCTTGGGATTTCTAGGGAGGCTCTTTTAAAAGATGATTTTGATGGAAATGACATCATTTTATCCTCTTCTTTTCTCCTTCCTGCTGTTTGGAATGTAAGACTGATGGCTGGTACTCTGGCAACCACTTTGGATCCTGAGTTGACTCTGAGAAGAGGAGAAAGAGGAAGCCTGAGATGCTGATGACCATGGAGTGCCAACCAGCCCAGAATTACTTGCCTCCAGATATCATCTTTATCTTGTTTGAGCCATTATTAGTCCAGTATTTACTAATACTCAATTTGGATTCCCTAGAAGGAGACCCTGAAATAGGGTTTTGGGAGAAAGTAGTTTATGTGGGAGATGATCCCAGGAAGCCCTGGATGGGGCTGGAGAAGTTAGATGGGAAGGAATGGTGTTAATACAGAATGCATGCCCAAGTTAGGTGACAGCTGTGGATAACGGGCTCAGTCCACTGGGGCCCTTGCTGACAGTCCAGAGTACAACCTTAGCTGTCCTACCTGAAAGATGAGGGAGCTGGGGAATCGATCTCCCAAATTCTGCTGTCTTTGTGAGTGAGGGGTGAGTGAGAGGCAAGCTTCAGTTTGGGGCCTGTTGTTGTTGTTTAGTCCCTAAGTCTTATCTGACTCTTTGAGACTCTATGGACTGTAACCCGCCAAGCTCCTCTGTCCATGGGATTTCCCAGGCAAGAATACTGAAGTGAGTTGCCATTCCCTTCTCCAGGGGCTCTTCCCAACCCAGGGACTGAACCTGCATTGGCAGGTGGGTTCTTTACCACTGAGCCACCAGGGAAGCCCCAGGCTCACCCTGCATGGAGGAAAATCCCACAGCAGAATTAGGGTTTTGCACTCAGGAGCCTTTGGTGTGTTGAGATGAACACAAGGGCATGGGCATTTTCCAGGGGCCCCCATTTTCTTTCTTTAAAAAAAATTATTTATTTTTGGCTACACTGGATCTTCATTGTTGTATGCAGGCTTTATCTAGTTGTGGGGAGCCTGGGCTACTCACTAGTTGCAGTACTCCGTCTTCTAACTGCAGCGGCTTCTCTTGTTGCGGAGCACAGGCTCAGTAGTTAAGGCGTATGGGCTTAGTTGCTCTGAGGCATGTAGACTCTTCCTGGACCAGTGATCGAACCTCTGTCCCCTGCATTGGCAGGCAGATTATTAACCACTGGACCACCAGGGAAGTCTTCCCCCATTCTTCTTAGGACAGACTCCACAGTATGAGTTACGAGGTCCAGCCTCCCTTGCCTTCACCTCTTGAACCTCGTTCCACATTACACTTAAAGGCATCCCAGACTCCTCAAAGGCACCGAGCCCCTTGCACTTCCTTGCAGGCCTTTCCCTGGGCTGTTCCCTGGAGCATCCTTCACCTCTTCCTTCTCCTGGCCAACGCCTATTCATCATTTACACCTTTAACACCATCTCCTCCAGGAAGCCTTCCTTGATGCCTCCATCCAGTTCAAGCCCCCAGTTTCAGCTTCCTACACCTTCCTGTGTGCTCACCTTTGGAGAAATTCTCATAGCCATATTTAGACAATTATTTGTACACAATTTAGGGTTTGTCTCATCTGCCTGCTCCCCCAAAGGGGCCCCCCATATCTGGGGCATCCATCCTGAGGCCTGGTATGCAGCAGATGCTCAATCTAGAGGGGAATTCATGAGGGCAGACCTTCCCCTGCCAGGAGCCGAAGTGTGGCTCGGATCACACAGAAGCCCACTGGCATCTTTTCTGCTGCTTCCACGGTCCCCCTGGGGACCCCCCTGGCCCTTTATTCCAGAACTCCTGTAATTGAAAGCAAATGTTCCTTCCAGAAGTTTACCCTATCTGTGTTCATCTTCTGCACGGGCTAATTTTATTAAAGTTCCCCAAAGAGGGAATTGTAAATTCATTAGCACGCATCTTGGACCAGACCCTCCTCTATGCGGGGTAAAAGGGAAAAAAAAAAAAAGATTAGAAGTCAGCTGGGCCCAATGATAATGAAACAGAAGATGCTCCAACATAATTCTTAATTAAACGGTAATGAGATAAGGAGTTGTCGCCGTCTTGTGGGCCTGGCCTGAGTCGCCCGTATTCTCACTGTAACTCTGTGATTTATGATTTTCCTCCCTCAAAGATGTAATTAGTTTTTGCTTCCCACTTAAAAAAACCTAAACATTATTTAGATTATTTTTTAAAATGGCTGCCATTGGGGGTTTATCCTGGTGCAGTAGTAATGTCAAATTAGAAAAAAATAAATGTAGGAAGGTGAAGGAGGAGGGTGCAGAAGACCAGGAGACTGTGTCCAGTCCTTTCCTGAGCCAGCCTGCTGGACTAGGACTGATGGTGCTGCCCCCAGAGAGGGCCTTTCTTTTCTGGGGTCATTTAGGACTCCCCCCGTCTCTCTCAGGGGCTTCCATGGTGGCTCAGTGGTAAAGAACCCACCTGCCAATGCAGGAGAGGCAAGTTCAATCGCTGGGTCGAGAAGATCCTCTGGAGAAGGAAATGACCACCTACCCCAGTTTTCTTGTCTGGAAAATGCTCCGGGCTACAGGCCATGGGGTCAGCAAGAGTTGGACATAACTGAGCATGCATGCCCGTCTCCCTCAGAGCCTCTTGCAGCCCCACATGCAGGAATATTTGGGGTCCACTTGGCCTCTGTCTCCTTGTCACTGAGCCCTGGGGTCAGGACGGACTTGTTTCTCACAGAGTTGTTTGGTGACGAGTGGTAGAACCACTCCTGCTGTCTTGGAGGAGCTGGGTCTGAGCAGTGGGAAACCAAAGGGTATTCACAGACTGGAAACAGGAGGGCAGTCAGGTTTGCCTCATGCTAACTCCCTCCCCTCCTGGCACCGTTTCAAAGCCCCAGGAGAGGGCGGCCCAGCCTCAACCCAGGACGGCCTCTCACACACCTCTATGGGGTCATGGGAAGACTAGGTCCTCCCTTGAAGGAGGACATCATGACACCGCAAAACTACATGCAATGACAGCCTCCCTGAAACAGAAGCCAGGTACAATTAAACATGACTGCTCAGATCCCCAGTGATGACTCTGCTGTGGGACTTCCTGCAGCCCGTTTGAAAACAGTGTTGTGGCAAGGCGGGTGTGTGTGTGCAATCCCCAGCCAGCACATTTGTTCCTTAGAAGTGGGCTCATCATGTTCACAATGACAGGTGAAATAAAAACCACAAGTAATTTTTTTGAATTTACTTATTTTGGGCGCTGCTGGATCTTCGTTGCTATGCAGGGGCTTTCTCTGGTCCAGCAAGTGCTGGCTACTCTCTAGTTGCGGAGCTCGGGCTTTTCATTGCAGGGGCTTCTCTTGCTGTGGCTCCTGGGCTCTAGGGTACCTGAGCTTCAGCAGCTGTGGCACACGGGCTTA
The DNA here is from genome assembly GCA_006408675.1 of Madoqua kirkii. Classification (NCBI taxonomy): domain Eukaryota; kingdom Metazoa; phylum Chordata; class Mammalia; order Artiodactyla; family Bovidae; genus Madoqua; species Madoqua kirkii. The sequence goes on from SJYC01019435.1 coordinate 30,361, forward strand.
GCTGCTCCCCAGCATGTGGAATCTTCCCAGACCAGGGATGGAACCCGAGTCCCCTGTATTAGCAGGTGGATTCTTATCCACAGGACCACTAGGGATGTCCTGTTACGACTTTTCTTACTTGACTGTTTTTGCTTTGTTTCTGCACCCCCCTCACTTCCCTAATTAATGAGACCAGAGCTTTGTCTACAAACAAAAAGCAGGGGAGGATGGACCTAGGGTCTGTCATAAAGAGTGAAGTAAATTGGAAAGAGAAAAATACCGTATATTAATGCAGATGAGTAGAATCTAGAAAAATGATATAGATGATCTTGTTTGCAAAGCAGAGAGACACAGACGTAGAGATCAAACATATGGACCCCAAGGGTGAATGGCGGGGGTAATGAGTTGGGAGGTTGGGCTTGACACATCCACAGTATCGATACTACATATGAAATAGATAACTAATGAGAACCTACTGTATAGCTCAGGGAACTCGACTCAGTGCTCTGTGGTGGCCTAAATGGGAAGGAAGTCCCCCAAAGAGGGGATATATTTGTACATATAGCTGTTTCACTTTGCGGTACAGCCGAAACTAACACAACATTGTAAAGCTACTAAACTCCAAGAAAAATGAATCTACAAAGAAAAAGAGGACACAGGGGCTTTTGTACTCAGGAGGGCCCTGCAGAGTCCTGCTCAGTTTCAACCAAAACCCAGTAGACTGGCTTTGCTGTGTGTGAGTGAGCAGACCCAAAGCCATTTTGGTGACAGTTCATTTACCTATTTCACTCACGTGTACTTGTCGTTCAGTTGCTAAGCTGTGTCCAATTCTTTGCAACCCCATGGACTACAGCACGCCAGGCTCCCTGCTCAAATTCATGTCCATTGAGTCAGTGATGCCATCCAACCATCTCATCCTCTACTGTCCCCTTCTCCTGCCTCCAGTCTTCCCGGCATCAGGGTCTTTTCCAGTCATTTGGCTCTTTGCATCAGGTGCCCAAAGCACTGGAGCTTCAACTTCAGCATCACTTCTTCCAATGAATATTCAGAGTTGATTTCCTTTAGGATTGACTGGTTTGATCTCCTTGCTGTTCATGGGGGCTCTTCAGAATCTTCTCCAACACCACAGTCTGAAAGCAGCAATTCTTTGGTGCTCAGCCTTCTATATGGTCCAACTCTCACATCTGTACAAGACTACTGGAAAAAACCATAGCTTTGCCTAGACGGACCTTTGTCGGTGAAGTAGTATCTGCTTTTTAATACGCTGTCTGGGTTTGTGAACACATAATTCAGGGGCAGCTATAAGGCGCCAGGCCTCTGCTGGGTGCTGGGGACGCTGCAGAGACCAAGAGAGACAAGATCCCTCCGGTTAGACACCTCACACTCTAGTGAGGGGAGACCAATGTTCAATGCATAACCCCACATTGAAATAGGAAATCGCAACTGTGGTCACCTCTAGGAAGGAGCAGGGGGCTTGGAGGATGCTTGAAGGGGGGTGGACCTGGTCTGGGGGATCTGTAAAGACTTCTGGAAGAAGTTTGAGCTGGGAGCTGAAGGATGCTGGGGAGATACGGGTTGGAGGGGAACAGGGCAGAGAAGTATGCCAGGCAGAGGGAACAGCCTGGGCGAAGGCACTGAGATGGGACAGGTAGAGGGGCTGGAGGCAGGCTGAGTATGAGAAGTTTGCCTCAGAAGGCCCTGAGGGCAAAAAAATTTTTTTTTAATTATTGTTTTGGCCACACTGCACAGCATGTAGGATCTTGGGTCCCTGACCAGGGATCAAGTCCTCACCCCTTGCTTTGGAAGCTCAGCATCTTAACCACTGGACCACCAGTGAAGTCCCCCTTTTCCTTTTCTTTCTTGGTTTAGTTTTATCGAAGTAAAGTGGATGTGCAGTGTTGTGTTAATCTCTGCTGTACAGCAAAGTGACTCAGTTATTCACATGCATATTCTTCTTCATATTTTTTCCCATTACAGTTTATCACAGGACGTGGAATATAGTTCCCTGTGCTATACAGTAGGACCTTTGTGTTTATCCATCCTATATATAGTAGCTTGGTCTGCTAATCCCAAACTCCCAGTCCTTCCCTCCCCTACACACTTGCACCCTTGGCAACCACAAGTTTGCTCTCTGTGAGTTTGTTTCTGTTTCATAGGTAAGTTCATTTGGGCCATACTTTAGATTCACATGTAAGTGATACGTTTTTTTTCAGGTTTTTAAATTGAGTTAATTACATAACGTAAAACCTGCTCCTTTAAAGTGTATAATCCAGTGGTTTTTAGTATAGTCAGAGTTATGCAGCTATCACTAGGCTAATTTCAGGGCATTCTCATCTCCCCGAGAGTAAACTCTGTCCCCATTCCCCCTCCCCAGCCCCTAGCGACCTCTCCTCCACTCTCTGTGGCTCTGGACTCTACTGTTCTGGACACTTCCCATCCATGGAATCACAGCCTGTGTGTCCGGCTTCTCTCACTGAGCATCATGTTTTCAAGGTTCATCCACGTTGCATCGAGTGTCGGTGCCTCTCTGCTTTTTGTAGCTGAGTAAAGCTGCATTGCAAGGTGCAGGCTAAGTCGCTTCAGTTGTGTCCGACTCTTGGCGACCCTGTGGACTGAGGCCCACCAGGCTCCTCTGTCCACGGGATTCTCAGGCAAGAATACTGGAGTGGGTTGCTATACGCTCCTCCAGGGGATCTCAACGGTTATCCTCATTTTGTTTTACCTGTTTGGCATTGATGGACATTGGGTTATTGCCACCTTTTGGCTATTGTGAATCATGCTGCTATACACATTTCCATACACGTTTTTGTGCAAACATATATTTTCTGTTCTCCTGGGTAGATACATAGGCATGAAATTGTTGGATTCTATGATAATTCTATAGTTAACTTTTGGAGGAACTTCTAAACTCTTTTCCTAAGTGGCCATACCTTTTAAATATCCCACCAGTAGTGTCTGAAGTTTCCAGTTTCTCCCCATCCTTGTCAATGCTTGTTGTATTTATTTTTTAGATGAGTCATTCTGGTGTAGGCAGTGTGGGGTCAACTCACTATGGTTTTGGTTGGTCAGTCACCGTTGTGCCAGTTCTTTGCAACCCCATGGACTGCAGCATGCCAGGCTTCTGTGTCCTTCACTGTCTCCCGAAGTTTGCCCGAACTCATGTCCATTTAGTTGGTGATGCCATCCAGAATCATCTCATCTTCTGCCACCCCTTCTGCTGTCTTCAGTCTTTCCCGGCATCAGGGTCTTTTCCAATGAGTCAGCTCTTCACATCAGGTGGCCAGTGTATTGGAGCTTCAGCTTCAGCATTGGCCTTTCCGATGAATGTTCAGCGTTGATTTCCCTCAGGATTGAGTGGTTTGATCTCAAGAAGACTCACAAGAGTCTTCTCCAGCACCACAGTTCCAAAGCATCAGTTCTTCAGTGCTCAGCCTTCTTTGTAATCCGACTCTCACATCTGTACATGACTACTAGAAAAACCATTTGCTTTTCTCATGAGTTATAAGCTGGAGGGACACTGGTGATAGGAAGTTACTGCAGAGAGAGAGCTCAGATCTAGTTAATGAAGCCAGTGGGATTTAAGGGACTTCCCTGGTAGTCCAGTGGCTAAGACTCCAAGCTCCCAACACAGGGGGCCTGGGTTTGATCCCTGGTCAGGGGACTAGAACCCCACATGTTGCAAATAAGGGTTCTAGTGCTGCAACTAAAGAGCCCACATGCCACAATTAGATAAACAGATAAGTAAGTGAATGAATACATACATACAGCGAGATTCTGGAAAAGGATGAAACTTACAACTGCCCCCAGCTCCCTGGTGCTTTCCTGCCGAGTGCCCATTGTGAGGGTGAGAGGGAGGGGGCTAAGCCAGCCAGGTCCTCCCAGGGCTGGAAATCATCAGCAGGGCCCCGAGACAGCAAGGCTCACTATTCAGGAGGCTCGTTCAGCTGGAGCCCCTTTCTAAAAGGGTCAGAGAGGGATGAGGCCAGGCTGGGGCTCACAAACAAAGCTCGGAGTGGAGCGGCCTCAGTCCCTCCTTTGTAGGGTCCAGCTCTGCTCTCGGTTTGGGGGCCTCAGGGGGTGGAGAGGCACCCTCTCCTAAAGCCCTCGGGCTGCGGATGCCCATTGTTTGCCCTGATTGAAATGCAAAGAGAAAATTAGAATTCACCAGCTTCTTCGCCCTTCTTTCTTCTGGATTTTAATGAATTCGGCAGTTATGGGCAGAGCAGGTGAAGAAAACCCGCCTTTGAGACGTTTTTTCAAAAGAACAATTTTCTCTGTTGCCAGGCTGGTCCTCGCTGTTCAGCTTCACTTGGCACAATGTTCTCCCGAAGTTGAGGGGTCTGGGCAGCTCTTTCTTGATCCACTGACTCACTTCTCCTTCTGATTCACAAGCCATACTTAAGAATCACTTGCTTATGAGACAGACCGTCAGGAAAATAAATACATGGGAGGATGCATTGGTGAAAGGCATGGCCAGTCAAGTGCTGTTATACACAATATGCAAAGAATGTTTAAAATTCAACAATAAGGTCACTTCAGGCTCAGTGGTGACAGGCTGAAAGCTTCTCCAAGATGAGGAACAAGACAAGGGTGCCCATTCTCGCCATCTCTGTTCGATGTGGTCCTGGAAGTCCTAGCCAGAGCAATCAGGCAAGAAAAAGAAATAGAAGCCTTCTGAATTGGAGAGGAAGAAGTGGAATTATCAGTTGCAGAGGACATGATCATATATAGAGAAAATTCGAAAGATTCTACCCAAAACTGTTAGAACTAACAAGTGAACTCAGCATACTTGCAGGATCCAGAATCAATACACAGAAATCACTTTGGTTTCTGTACACCAACAGTGAACTCTCCTAGAGGAGAATACAGGCAAGACATTCTCCCACATAAACCACAGCAGGATCCTCCATGACCCCCCTCCCAGAATACTGGAAATAAAAGCAAAAATAAACAAATGGGAGCTAATTAAAATTAAAAGCTTCTGCACAACAAAGGAAACTATAAGCAAGGTGAAAAGACAGCCTTCTGAATGGGAGAAAATAATAGCAAATGAAGCAACTGACAACTAATCTCAAAAATATACAAGCAACTTATGCAGCTCAAGTCCAGAAAAATAAACAACCCAGTCAAAAAATGGGCCAAAGAACTAAACAGACATTTCTCCAAAGAAGACATACGGATGACTAACAAACACATGAAAAGATGCTCAACATCACTCATTATCAGAGAAATGCTAATCAAAACCACAATGAGGTACCATTTCACACCAGTCAGAACGGCAGCGATCCAAAAGTCTACAAGCAATAAATGCTGGAGAGGATGTGGAGAAAAGGGAACCCTCTTACACTGTTGGTGGGAATGCAAACTAGTACAGCCATTATGGAGAAGAGTGTGGAGATTCCTTAAAAAATTGCAAATAGAACTGCCTTATGACCCAGCAATTCCACTGCTGGGCATACAAACCGAGGAAACCAGAATTGAAAGAGACACGTGTACCCCAATGTTCATCGCAGCACTGTTTATAATAGCCAGGACATGGAAACAACCTAGATGTCCATCAGTAGATGAATGGATAAAGCTGTGGTACATATACAAATGGAGTATTACTCAGCCATTAAAAAGAATACATTTGAATCAGTTCTAATGAGGTGGATGAAACTGGAGCCTATTATACACAGTGAAGTAAGCCAGAAAGAAAAACACCAATACAGTATACTAACACATATATTGGAGAAGGCAATGGCACCCCACTCCAGTACTCTTGCCTGGAAAATCCATGGACAGAGGAGCCTGGAAGGCTGCAGTCCATGGGGTCACTAAGAGTTGGACACGACTGAGCAACTTCACTTTCACTTTTCTCTTTCATGCATTGGAGAAGGAAATGGCAGCCCATTCCACTGTTCTTGCCTGGAGAATCCCAAGGACGGTGGAGCCTGGTGGGCTGCTGTCTGTGGGGTCGCACAGAGTCGGACACGACTGAAGTGACTTAGCAGCAGCAGCAGCAACACATATATATGGAATTTAGAAAGCTGGTAATGATAACCCTCTATGCAAGACAGCAAAAGAGACAGAGATGTATAGAACAGACTTTTAGAGGGTGGGATGATTTGGGAGAATGGCATTGAAACATGTATACTATCAGGTAAGAAACAAATTACCAGTCTGTGTTCGATACAGGATACAGGATGCTTGGGGCTGGTGCACGGGGATGATTCAAAGAGATGATATGGGGTGGGAGGCGGGGTTCAGGATTGGGAACTCATGTACACCCGTGGCTGATTCATGTCAATGTATGGCAAAACCAATACGGTATTGTAAAGCAAAATAAAGCAGAAATAAAAATTAAAAAAAATAAAAGTTAAGAGAACATCCCATCTACAAGATCATCAAAAAGAATAAAATACTGAGGAATAAGTGGAACCAAGGAGGTGAAAGATCTGTGCACTGAAGACTAAACCATTGATGAAAAAAACTGAAGACACAAAGTTCATATTGTTAAAATGCCCACTGACAACTTCTCTGGTGGTCCACTGGCTCATACTCCGAGGTCCCAAAACAAGGGGGCCCAGGTTCGATCCCTGGTCAGGGAACTAGAACGCAAATGCCACAGCTAAGAGTTTGCGTGCAGCAACAAAGGTTGAAGATCTTGCCTGCTGCCAACTAAGACAGGACAGCCAAATAAATAAATAAAAATTATTAAAAAAAAAACCATGAAGACAGAAACCAGACCCCAAGGAGAACGTGCTACATGACTTCATTTCTATGAATCTCAAAATACAGGCAAAACTAATTTATGGTGATACAAGTCAGAATAGCCATTCTCCCTGGGCTGCGAGCATTGCCTCGTAGAGGTTATGAGGGAGCTTTCCTGGGGCTGGTGCCATACTGGTTGAGCTGCTGCAGCAGAAAACCAGAGGCTGGGTGGCTTATAAGCAACAGACATTTATTCCTCAAAGTTCTAGAGGTTGGAAGTCTAAGATAAAGTCACTTACTAATTAATATACGAGGCACTTGATATCCAGCAGTGATCAAATCAGAGCAAGATCCTTACCCTCCTGAAACTGACATTCCAGAGAAATACGATCAGTTTTTTAAATTAATCAACCTAATTATTATTTATTTTTGGCTGTGCTGAGTCTCCATTGCTGTGCTGGCTTTTTTCTAGTTGTGAGTGGGGGCCACTCTCTAGTTGTGGTGTGTGGACCTCTCACTGCTGTGGCTTCTCTTGTGGCGTACGGGTTCTAGGTGTGTGGGCTCCGAGGCTGACGCTCTAGAGTGCAGGCTCGGAAGTTGCGGTACATGGGTTTAGTTGCTCCACAGGCATGTGGGATCTTCTCAGAACAGTGATCAAACCCATATCTCCTGCATTGGAAGGTGGATTCTTTACCACTGAGCCACCTAGAAAGAAACACGATCAGTTCGTAAAAGATCATTCCATCTTTGGCATGTAGAAAATATGGGAAGAGGTGGAGGCTGGGCGCAGAAATCAGGGCAGTTCCAGGGAGGAATGGAAATGAAGAATCATGGCATGAAGGACGTGGGGAGGAACGGGATGTGGGGGGTGACGAGAGAGATGGGATTCCATGGTTGTGGTCCAGAGAAAAGACTAGAAGTCCAAGATCAAGGCACTAACTGAACTGGCATCTGGTGAGAACTTACTCTCAGATTCATAGAAGGCCATCCTCTCCCTGTGTCCTCATATGGGGGAGGGGTGAGGAGCTCTCTAGGAGTCTCCGTTATAAGGGCACTAATCCCATTCACGAGGGCTCCACCCTCACGACCTAAGATCCTCCCGAAGGCTCCACCTCCATGTGGCACCACACTGGGGTAGAGTTTAACATAAAAAGGGGGTGACGCAGATAGACAGCAAGCCAGAAACATTCTATTATCTTGATCTGGGTGGATAGGTGGGTGTAAAAAGTTCATCCATCTCTACATTTCATATCTGGACTTTGATGACATTAAACTTCAGTTTTTTAAAAAGGTAGGAGAGGGACTTCCCTGGTGGCTCAGTGGTAAAGAATCCGCCTGCAATATAGGGGATGCGGGTTTGATCCCTAATCTGGAAAAATCCCACATGCCACCGGGCAACTGAGCCTGTGGGCCACAACTATTAAGCCTGTGCTCCAGAGCCCAGGAATAGCAGCTACTGAGCCTGTGTGTTACAAGAACTGAAGCCAGAGAGCCCTAGAACCAGTGCTGCTCGTCAAGAGGCCGTCTCGGTGAGAAGCCCTCACGCGGCAGCTGGAGAGTGGATCCTGCTCTCCACAACGGGAAAGAAGCCTGCACGGCAACGGAGACCCAGCATAGCCAAAATAAGGAAACTATAGATAGAAAAAAAGAAATGAAACAGAAACAGAATCCGCCTTCCTCTGCGGGAGGCATGGTCAGGGAAATAAGATTCCACACGCTGTGTAGCAAGGCCGAAAATAAATAAAAATGAAAAGGAAGGAGGAAGTTAACAAGGGGGGTGGGTGGTGGCTGATAAATGGCACTCAACCCAATCTTTTCGCCTGGAGCTGAACCGAAGAATTAAGTGAGTGTTAGAACATCCTTACTTTCAGCTCCGAGTTATTTAGTTCCATTCCCTGGGCCGTCTAAAGTCTTCCCTTTTCCTGTAGCTTCTAACCTCTCTTCTATGCTTTGATTCCCAAACTTGGGAAACCATGTTTTCTTGGTCTGCGGTGCCAAAGCCCCACTAGTTGGGGCAGCTTGAACAGTAGGCGTTCATCATCCCACAGTGTGGAGACGGCAAGGCCGAGATCCTGTCGGCATGACTGGTTCCTTCTGGGGCTCCTCTCAGTGGCTCCAGGCGGCCGTCTTCCCCCTGGCCTCATATGGTCATGTCCCTGTGTGTGTCTGTATTCTAGTCTTTTTTTAGTATTTATTTGGCAGTGCCAAGTTGTTGTGGCATGCAGACTCTTCAGTTGCGGCCTGTGGGATCTAGTTCCCTGACCAGGGATTGAACCTAGGCCCCCTGTATTGGGAGGACAGAGTTTTAGCCACTGGACCACCGAGGGAGTCCCCTGGGAAGCCATTCTTGATGACCCCCCCCACCTATGAACCTTTTGGCCCCATGTATTTCACTCAGCAGAAGAGAAAAGAAATCTCCCATTTGTGAGTCTGTCTCGCCCACTCACCAACAAGCCCACCAAGGCAGGGGCTATGTCTCGTGCACTGTTAAATATTCAGTTCCCCATACAAGTGTTCAATTTTCGGCTCTGCCGTTTTCAGGCTATGTGAGCTTGGGCAAGTTCCTTAACCTCCCTGTGCCTCAGTTTTTTTCATCTGCACAATGGAGGTGACAACTACTCCACTACAACACTACTTTATCACAGTGGTATAAAAACACCACAGTTACCACTCAGTAAACAGGAGCTATTTTTTTATGATTGGGACAGGGCTTCCCTGGGGAAGATGGCTAGTTCACAAGATTTAGCTGTGTTCTTGTGCTTGCGGGATTCTGCTATCTGCTCAAAATGAGCTAAGTCTCTAATACCTGAGAGTGAATGGAAGGACTTTATTTATTTAAATAATTTTTAAACTATTTATTAAAAAAATTTTTTTGACTGCACTGATGAGAGGCTTGTGGGATCTTAGTTCCCTAACCAGGGATTAAACCTGTGTCCCCTGCATAGGAAGCACAGAGTCTTAACCTCTGGACCACCAGGAAAGTCCCTGGAAGGGCTCTATTTTTTATAATTCACTTTAATCACAACTACTGTATAAATGCATTTTCCATCCCAAGAACAGAAATATGACTATAAGAAGTAAAGCTCTCTTTCACTCATCTTTCATCCTGGTCTGGTCTTTGCCCTCTGTTCTACTTGACATTGCTGGGGTGGTAAAGAATCTGCCTGCCAGGAGATGTGGGTTTGATCCCTGGGTCGGGAAGATTCCCCTGGAGTAGGAAATGGCAACCCACTCCAGTCTTCCTGCCTGGAAAATCTCGTGAACAGAGGAGCCTGGTTGCAAAAGAGTTGAACATGATGAGCTCTACCCCAGACCTCCTGTTGTAAGCACCGGTCGTTTTGTTGTGACTGTGGGTCAGTCATTTGGACCAAATGTGGTGGAGGTGACTTCCTTCCGTGACATGACGTCTGGGGCCTGAACCTGGAGGCTGGGACTGCAGACCAGGGCATCTATACGCGGCTTCTCTGTGTGGCTTGAGCGTCCTCACAACATGGCAGGGATCCAAGAGCATGTCCTGAGAAGATGTTTCTAAGAAGTGAATGTCTCTAGGGAACCAGGTGGGGGCTGACAGTCCCATATGCCCTAACCTTGAGGACCACCAGGACCACTTCCCCTATATGCTACAGAATCAGTGACAACCAGCTTCAGGGGGAGAGGACATTGACCCCACCTCTCCATGTCAAAAACTTGGTGGTCATGTTTTAAAACAGCCGTACTTCACCAGGGGTATGTTGTCAGTTCAGACATTTAGTTTCTGATCTCCCTTTCCTATGTATTTACAATCATGTATGTGTCCCCAAGCAAAAATCTAGTGTCTTTTTTTTTTCTGAAATGGATACATTTCTGATCTTTTTTGATTGTGTTAAAATAACACAAAATTTACCACTGTAATAATTTTATTTAACTAAAAAAATTTCTGACCGTGCTGTGTGGCCCATGGGATCTTAGTTCTCCAACCAAGGGTTGAACCTGTACTGGAAGCCTGGCGCCTTAACCACTGGGCCTCCAGGGAAGTCCCCCTATTGGAACAATTTTTAAGTGTATGGCTTAAAAAGGGTGTGCAGCTCGGCGGCGCTGACTCACATTATTGTACAATCCCCAACATCCATCCCCATCCCTCTGTTCATCTTGGAAATCTGACGCTCTGACCTAATTCAGTACTAACTCTCCATCCTCTCTGCCTCCCAACCCTGGGAAGCACCATTATGATGTGATGGCTTTGTAATTCATAGTTGCCTCTTTTAAACTGACTTTGTTTTGGTTGTGCTGGGTCTTCATTGCTTTGCGCAGGTTTCTCTAGCTGTGCTTAGCGGGGGCTTCTCTCCGGTTGCCGGCGTGGGCTTCTCCTTGTGGGGCTTCTCCTGTAGCAGAGCACAGACTCCAGGGTGGGCAGGCTTCAGGAGTGGCAGCACTCCGGCTCAGCAGCTGCTGCTCACGGGTTCTAGAGAGCAGCCTCAGTCGTCGTGGCTCATCGGCTTAGTTGCTCCGAGGCATGTGGAATCTTCCTGGATCAGAAATAGAACCTGTGTCCCCGGCACGGGCAGGTCGATTCTTATCCAGTGTAGCACCAAGGAAGTCCTTATTTACAATTTCTAATTCGTTATTGGTGACAGTAGTGTTGGGAAACCAGACTGGAGCCATGGCAGGCTCGACAGGTTGCACGAGGCCTAGGGTTTGAATTCTTGTAAACCTAGGTCATGATTCCAGGAGACTATACCCTAGCAGGGTCCCACTCACCCTAGGATGAAGGGCCTGAGCTACTCCATCTTGTAAAAGAATTCCATCCTGCAAGGTCCTGGGCAAAAGAACTTTGGATGTTACCCAACCTAAGCCCACTACCCATAGCCAATCAACCTTCAGATTACCTAACCTAGCCCCACTGTACACGAGCCAATCGGTCACTAGGCTAAACCTTCTGACTTAACGTTCAGGAGCTTGTGATTTACTTCGGAAGTAAAAACCAATCAAGAATCTACACACAAATCCTATGGATGGAAGTAACCAACCAGTTATCTGTCAACTTAAACACCCCCTAAAGTGGCCAATCAGTTGTCCTCCTGCTTGAAAACCCCCTTTTGTATCCTTTTACCTGATTAAATTCCCTATAAAAGCAGTGCAGCCCAAGACTCGGGGCTCCCTCCCTATAGCCGCTGCGGCGGTGCCGGGGGAGCCCTAGCTCAAGCTAGCAATAAACCCCTTTATGCTTTTGCATTGCCGTGGATGTCTTATTTCTCTCAGTTTTGGGGACTCGGACTTTGGGCATAACAAGTACAACTTGCTGATGACTTTTAGAAACATCATTATAACTTTTTATTTTGAAACAATTTTAGACTCGCAGAGATGTTGCAAAAATAGGACAGAGTTCCTGTGTATCCTTCACCCAGCTCCACCTACACAACTGTGGTACATTTACTGAAACCAGGAAATGAACACTGATACAATACTAGCAACTAACTACAGGACTTATTCAAATACGTGTAAGCAGTTTCGCCTCTCAAGCCCTTTTTCTGATCCAGAATCAAGCTAGGACCCCATGTTGCATTTCGTCATCACATCTCCTGAGTGATAGATTAGAGTTTCTTTTTTAATTTTCTTTGGCCGTGCTGAGTCTTCATTGCTGTGCATACGTTTGCGTAGATGCGGTAAGCAGGGTCTGCGCTTCGTTGTGTGCAGACTTCGCGTTGTGAAGGCTTCTCTGGTTGCGGAGCGTGTGTTCAGTTGTGGCATGCAGGCTTGGTTGCCTCTCAGCCAGCGGGATCTTCCAGGACCAGGGATCAAACCCTGGCTCCTTCATTGGCAGGCGGACTTCTTAACCGCTGGGCCACCAGTCCCTACAGATTTGATTCTTATTCTTCGTCTTTTATGTTCTTAGGTACCTAAGAACATAAAAGACGTGTGGGTCAATTATTTTGTATCAAGTCCCTCAAGCTGAGTTTTTCTGTTTACTCATGATTATACAGAGGTGGTGCATTTGGGGGCAAGAATGTCACAAAAGTGGTGTTGTGTCCTTCTTAGTCAATATATCAGGAGACAAATGATGTTGGTATGTTTCATCTGTGGGGGTTTTGACCTTCATCAGTTGGTTAATGTCCTATTAGCCAGGTTTCTCTATGGTAAAATTACTGTTTTCCCCTTTGTAATGAAAAAGTGTCTTGTATGGAGATACTTAGAGACTATGCAAATATCCTGTTTTTTCATCCATTAACTTTATTATTTAGCATTTCCTTCTTTTTGCTTCTTTTCTTTTCTGAAATATGTTTATTTTCAAAGCTAACTTATGCCAGGTAATACTTATGCATATCTTAGTGATATAAAAATAGACTTTTAAAATCCCGTCCCTCAAACAAGTATTTGTAACCCAGGGAGAGAAATCTAACTAACTCTGGCTTCACAAAGGGTAGAGGAAAGAAAATGAACTCTGCCTGACTTTGTCGGGGGAGAGAGAGAGACTTAGCTTGGAGTGCAAAGTGCTAGAGGCTGGCAGACCTCTCTTTTGTGTGGAAAATTGCATATCTTCTGGCTTGTGAGTCTCTAGTCACAACAGTTTAAATATGAGAGTGTTGAGCAGTTGATAAGAAATTGGATCAGTGCCTTTCATGGCTGAAAATGTTTTTAGTCGAACTGCACCAACTTCAGAAATAGGCCAATACTTTTCATGGTGGCTTCGTAACTGGTATTTTGTTGGATTTTCCTCTTACTTACAGAACAGTTTAAGATGATCTATTCAAGTTGTCTGGCAGGCAGTCCTATCTCTTATGATAATGAAATATTTGTCTTCTTCTTTTTATACTTGTATGTCATTTCTTATTCTTGTTGCATTGGCTGGGGTCCCTAGTATTACATGAAATGATTGTTATCATCATGGACATTCCTTGCGTCATTTCTGAATTCACTGGATGTGTTTCTAGAGCAGAGACTGGCTCACTATACCCTGTGGGCCAAATCCAGTTCACTACCTGTTTTTGTAAATAAAGTTTTATTGAAACACAGCCATGCCCATGTGTTTTGTCTGTGGTTGCTTAGGTGCTGTAGTGGGTTAGCTGAGTAGTTGCAACAGAGACCTTCTGGCCTGCAAACCCTAAAATATTTTTCCCAACATTTGTTCTAAAATTTCAGTATTGTCAAGTTACTTTATCAAATTATGGAATATTTGCTTTTTTTTTTAATCAAAAGCTTTGGGGCTTTATCTCTCTTTTTTTCCCCATGGACTGATTTCTTATTTTCTCATTTCAGATGTATAAAAGTGATATAATGAACACCATAGCCTCAACACCCAAGTTAAAAATGAAAACACATAGCGAGCTGGATTTACATGTGTGCCTTTTGCTGAATGCATTCCCCTTACTCTTGCCCAGAGGGGACAGTGATCCAGAATTTGTTTGGAGATGAGTTTTTCTAAGAGTTTGATGGTTTTAACTCTTTGATAATCAACTTATTTAAAGACTTATTGACCTGTATTTGGCTGCACTGTCTTCGCTGCTGAGTGTGGGCTTTCTTTAGCTGTGGAGGGCGGGGGCTTCTCTGATTGCAGTTTGCGGACTTTTCGTTGCCGTGGCTGCTGCTGTTGCAGGGCATGGGCCCGGGGTGCTTGGGCTCCGGCAGTTGTGGCACACGGGCTTGGCTGACTCGCGGTATGTGAGATCTTCCTGGACCAGGGATCCAAGCCACGTCCCTATGCTGGCAGGAAGCTAGACCACCAGGGAAGCCCTCTGTGATACATTTTCCTACGTGGTGTGAGGCACGGTCCGATCTGACTCTCCAGGTGGCGCAAGTGGTCAAGAATCTGCCTGCCAGTGCAGGAGACACAGGAGACGTGGGTTGGAATCCCTGGCAGGCTGCATCCATGGAGTTGCAGAGTCGGACATGACTGAGCATATGCCTGCGCACAGGGGCCAATTTCATTCTCTCGCATGTGAACATCCAGTCCCAGTGCTGTTTGTTGAAGAGACTGTTCTTGTTTCACTGAATGGCATCGGTACCCTTGTCAGTCTACAGATCACAGATGTATGGGTTTGTTTCTGGATTCTCATTTCTATTCCATTGATCTATGTGTTTGCTCTTATGCTATGATCACAGTGTTTTGATTCCTGTTGCTTTGTAGCAAGTTTTGAAATTGGGAAATGTTAGTCTTCCAACTTGATTGTTCCTTTATTATTTTGACTCCAAGATTCTTTTGACTCTTCAGAGTCCTCTGCAGTTCTGTATAGAATGAGCTTTGAGGATTAGCATGACCATTTCTGCAGGAAAAAAATCACTGGGATTTTCATAGGCATTGCATTGACTCTGTAGATCACTTTGAGCAGTATCCATATAGATGGTTTTTATATATTTGCCACTTGCATTTATCTCTAATACGTATTTGCTTAATGTGTTTTAAAGTATTCTGTGATAGAGTTACACTAACTTTTCTTCCTGTGATTTGCTTGCTTCTGACGAGTGTATTAGAGATTTATTTATATTGTGGTATGTTCCAATTGCTTTGTATTCATTGTTATGTAGTATTTCATTGTGTGACCATAGAGTTCTTTAGACATTCTTCTGCTGGTGGCTGGGCTTCCCAGGTAGCATAGTGGTAAAAAATCTGCCTGCCAGTGCAGGAGACATGGGTTCAAGCCTGGGGCCAGGAAGATCCACTGGAGGAGGAAATGGCAACCCGCTCCAGTATTCTTGCCTGGAGAATTCCATGGACAGAGGAGCCGAGTGGGCTCCATGGAGTCACAAAGAGTCAGACACAACTGAGCATGCATGCACTTCCTACTGCTGGTGGCTATTTTTAAAAATGTTATTGAAGTGCACTTGATTCACAATGTTGAATTACTTTCTGCTATACAACAAAATGATTCAGTTATACATATGTATATTCCTTTTCATATTCTTTTCCATTATGGTTTGTCACAGAATATTGAATATAATTCCCTGTGCTGTGCAGTAGGACCTTGCTGTTTATCCATCCTATGCATCATAGTTTGTAATTGCTAATCCCAGACTCCCAATCCACCCATCCCCCTTGGCAACTACAAATTTGTTCTGCAAGTCTGTTTCCGCTTCCTAGATATGTTCATTGTGTCATACTTTAGATTCTACATGTAAGTGATATCATATGGTGTTTGTCTTTCTCTTTCTGAACTTGCTTCCCTTAATATGACCATCTCTAGGTCCACCCCTGTTGCAGCAAGTGACATCATTTCATTCTTTTTTACAACTAATATTCTATTGTATGTGCTGTGTGTTTAGTCGCTCAGTCTTGTCCGACTCTGCAACCCAAGCACTGTAGCCCGCCAGGCTCCTCTGTCCATGGGGATTCTCCAGGCAAGAATACTGGAGTAGGTTCCCATGCCCGGCTCCCGGGGATCTTCCCGACCCAGGAATCGAACTGGGGACTCTCGCATTGGAGGTGGATTCTTTACCAGCTGGGCTACCAGGGAAGCCCCCATTCTATTGTATGTAACATCTTTTTTATCCCCTCACCTGTTGATGGACATTTAAGTGGTCTCCATGTCTTGACTATTGTAAATAGTTCTGCTGTGAACATAGGTGTGCATATCTTTTTGAATTATAGTTTTGTTTGGGTATATGCCCTGAAGTGGGATTACTGGATCATATGGAAACTCTGTTTTTAAAGAAACCTCTCTACTGTTCTCCATAGTGGCTGCACCAGCTTACATTCCCACCAATGGTGGAGGAGGGTTTCTTTCTCTCCATCTTTACACCCACTTCCTGTTGGTGGATATTTAAGTAGATGTCAATCTTTTATAAAATAAAAATAGTTTCCAGGTTGTGTTATTTTTTGTTTATAACAAAAATATTATACAGTGTAGTTTTTTCAGTTTTTACAAATAATTCTACGACAGACAAACCTCTGCATGTCTCTTTGGGCACATCTGCTGAAGACAAGTCTCTGTAAGATGTGTTAAGACTGGAATTATTGAGTCAAGGTATCTTGACTCAGTACCTTCAATTTATTGGATACTATAGATCTGCTCTCTGAGGTAGCAACTTATTCTAACTTCTACTTGAGTGGATTTTCTAATGTTAAAGCATCCTTGCATTCCGTAAATCCTTCCCTGTTGAGTCATAACATCCTATTCTTCTAAGGAGATGCTAGATTTGCACTGAACTTCCCTGGTGGCTCAGATGGTAAAGAATCCACCTGTGATGCAGGAGACACAGGTTCAATCCCTGGGTCAGAAAGATCCCCTGGGAGAGGAATGGCAACCTACTCCAGTATTCTTGCCTGGAGAATCCCAAGGACAGAGGAGCCTGGTGGGCTACAGTCCATAGGGTCACAAAAGAAATTGGATATGACTGGACAACTAAATAATAAGATTTGCATTACTAGTATTTTCTTCGCCTTTTTGAATCTAGGT
Source organism: Madoqua kirkii (assembly GCA_006408675.1). Classification (NCBI taxonomy): domain Eukaryota; kingdom Metazoa; phylum Chordata; class Mammalia; order Artiodactyla; family Bovidae; genus Madoqua; species Madoqua kirkii. The sequence goes on from SJYC01019435.1 coordinate 47,400, forward strand.
ACACGAGCGAGATGTATTTCCCCCCTGTCCACCTTGAGTTGTCCTATATACTTTGAGTACTATCTCTCTTTTCCCTCTGCAAGCTGACATAGCTTGTAAAAGATACCAGTTATCTTTCTCTTGAAGATCTGGCAAAACTCACTTGAAAAACCATCTGAGAAAGTGCCTTGTATGGGGGATAGATCTTTGACCATCATTTCAGTGTTTCTGAATGTTATTCACTTTTTAATGACCTGGTTTGGTTTTGCTTTCTTAGATTCCCCCTCCCCCCATATTTTATCGTTTGAAACAGTTAATGGTGTGTTCAAGTCATGTCCGACTCTTTGCGATCCCATGGACTGTAGCCCGCCAGACTCCTCTGTTCATGGGATTCCCCAGGCAAGAATACTGGAGTGGGTTGTCATTTCCTTCTCCGGGGGAATCTTCCTGACCCAGGGATTGAACCCAGGTCTCTTGGATCCTCTGCATTGGCAGGTGGATTGTTTTACCACTGTGCCACCTAGGAAGTCCAGCATTTAGTGGTATGAAGTTATATATATGCAGTATATGCTCAGCTTTTAAGATAACTTCTTTGTGAGCGCTGTTAGTTCCTCTGTCATCCGTAATGTTTACTTGTGCCTTGTGCCAAAGGTTTTCTTTTATGGGTGTTTTAAAAAAAACCAGATTTTTATATTATTTTGTTGTTACTGCTGTAGTTTACCATTTGACTAATACCTGATTGTCCTAAAGATGTTTCTCCTTGATGATCCTTGATCTATTTGTCCTTTTGTGGGTGCCTGAGTTGAATGTTTTCATTTGTTTTCAGTTATTTTTCTCATAAATTCATATAAAGCTACACATACCCTTGAGTACTTTCTTTGGCTACTTATTTCACTTATAACGAGTGTTCTCCTTCCCTCCATAAATGCACTTAGACTTTGAATTTACCTCTGAGTACATTTTTGGTTGCATCCCAAAGGCTTTCATTTGCAGTGGTCTTATCATTCAGTTCTAAATACTTTGTAGTTCGTGTGTGATTTATCTTTAACTCATTTGTTTGAACCCTTCCACCTATGTGGATTTGAAAAATTAGATATCACTGATCTATGATTTTATTACAAGTGGCTAGGAAGGAAAGTCTACACATTGAGCTTTTCTCTCTGGTCTAATTTGTGGTCCTTTTTTGGTGATGAGCTCTGAGTATTTAGACAAGAATGTACATTTTTCATTGCTGGGTGTAAAACCCTGCCCATATCTATTTGCTAAAGTTTGCTACTGTATTGTGCATCTCAAGATCCTTCTTGTCAGCTTCATCTTTCTGTTCCTGAGTTAGGTTTAGCATCCAGCATCACTGTAGTTCTGTTCACAGGTTATTTTAGCTTTAAATGTTTCCAAGTGATATTATTAGGGACAAAGTGTGTGTTCAGGGTATTTACACTTTCTAGCCACTAGAAAGTGGCTCAGTTGGTAAAAAAACAAAAAACAAACAAACAAAAAAAAACAAAACCTGCCTGCAATGCAGGAGACCCAGGTTCAATCCTTGGGTTGGGAAGATTCCCTGGAGAAGAAAATGGCAACCCACTCTAGTATTCTTGCTGGGAGAATCCCATGGACAGAGGAGCCCAGAGGGCTGCAGAGTTGGACATGACTGAGCGACTACACCACCACCACCACAGAGCACTCAAATGCTTTGGTCCCTGAGAGCTTTGGTGGAAAGTGGGACTCTGCTGTGGGGCTCTCTCCCTCCCAGCTTGGGGCTGATGCTGTGGCCAGGAGGAGCTCATAGACACCTTGCCTTTTGCACTATCACACTGGGAACTGGCTAGAACTGGGCCATGTCCAGGTTACACTACTTAACACCTGTGAGATTTGGGTAAGAAACCTGACCTACGGAGCCTCAGTTTTCTCATCTGTCCACTGGTGCATTGTCAGAAGGATTAAATGAGACTGCATGAGCCAAGCATACAGTCAGTGCTCAATAAATGAGGGTGGATGTTAGGGAATCCTATAGCAGGGCCAAGACAACTGGAGATGCTTAGTCTTGGTGCGCCTGTCTGTGAGCTGAGGCAGTTCCTTATGGCCCTCTTCCAGGAAGTCTTCAGATAAACCCATCTGCCACCACCTACCCTCCAACTATAGCCATGAATATCCCAAGGGTGGAATCATAGAGCTGAAGGTCACATGCTCATTGACTTTCCCTGAGGATGTTCTGTCTGGTTTCCAAGGAGGGAAAGGTAGATCCTGTTCAGACACTTTAGTCTCAATGGGCTTGGGTAAACAGAAAGGAAACAGATTTCCTACAGGAGCTTTTAGAACTGGGCTTTGAGGATTGATTAGAAGTTCTGTGGGCAGAGTAGCCTGTGATAAAGTCTTAGATAATTTAGGTAGGACCAGACTTGGGTTAGAGTCTGCCTTCTATCCCTTGGGTCCCACATCTATTACTAAGAAGACACCTTCCCACTACTTCTTGAATTCGGAACGCAGGAGCTACTAAATATAGGCCTTTGCTATTTCTCCATCTTTCTGTCTTCCCACCATCTCGCCCAGGAGAGTGAAGGATTTATCTCCCCCATGCCAGCTGTGCTATAGCTCCCACTAGTCCTGTTTGCAGTCTCTTTCCTGTTTTTCTCCCCTGACACTCATGTCACAATTTTTAAAAAATGCCTCAATCTGTAGTTAATGTGCATTCCCCCATGTTCCTGAATTTGGATGTTTTCTTGATTGTATTTGCCAAACATTTGTCTATATTGGTGTTTTTAAAGAAAAGTTTTGTCAATTCAAGAGCCACCTAATAACGCCCAATTAGAGCTATTTGGTAATGGCACCCCACTCCAGTACTCTTGCCTGGAAAATCCCATGGACGGAGGAGCCTGGTGGGCTGCAGTCCATGAGGTTGCTATGAGTCGGACACGACTGAGTGACTTCACTTTCACACACTGGAGAAGGAAATGGCAACCCACTCCAGTGTTCTTGCCTGGAAAATCCCAGGGACAGAGGAGTCTGGTAGGAGGCCGTCTATGGGGTCGCACAGAGTTGGATATGACTGAAGCGACTTAGCAGCAGCAGCAGAGTTACTTGAAAACTTGGTTCACATGTTTTAAAGGCTGACTTGTTTTCACAGTGTTTTCTTATCAACATGTTCAAGGCTATAAAATTTCCTCCATGCCTCCCTTTGGCTGCATCCCATGGGTTTTGTTACATTTTGTACTATTTGAGTTCAGTTTCAAAAGTATGTCACTTCTATGTTGATTCCTTAACTCACGCCTTATTTAAAAACCTGTTTTAAAATTTCCATTGAAGGCCTTTTCAGGGGAGGCTAAGTATTGCAGAATCTACTGCTGCGGTCAAGATCAGGTTATTTAACATTTGTTTCTTGAAGATTTATGAAGATCGCCACTGCTGGATTTTTTTAAAAAACAAATGCTGATTTTCATAAATGTTTCATGTGTGTTTGAGAATGTTAAGGATGGGGAATTTAGGGTTTGGTAAATCTATTTGACTAAGTGTATTCACGGTGGTGATCATATCATCGACTTAAATACTTACTGATATTGGATCTGATAGCTTCTAAAAGCAGTGACCCCACTCTCCTCAGCTGGGCCCCTGCCCTCACACCCTCCTCTCATCCCTGGAGCATCTCTGTAGGGGGATGCTTTCACCAGGGGGGATCTTTCACCCACTTCTGGGTCTCAAATCAGATGCGGAACGGGTACAGACACAGACTGGCTCCCCCTCCACCGGCCTGACTCTGGCTTAGAGTAGGGTCTGCTCATGAGGTGGCCGAGAGCACCAGGAAGTACAGTGCCCCCAACCCGACTGTTCCCTCCATGGACTCAGCTCTACTGCTGACCCTTTTGAGGGCTGTGGATGAGATGGACTGGGGTATGAATCCCAGCTCCAAACCACTGTGTGACTTTTCATTGGTGCCTGCCCCTCTCTGAACCTCAGTTTCCTCGTCTACCAGTTGGGTCGATTCCTACCTCAGCGGGCAGGCCCATGGTAGATACTCAGAGATGGTCACGATTATCAACATGAGTATTATCAATGGGGCAGCCCCTGCAGGGAGCTTGGATTCTATGTTCAAGTTCTCCAGGCTCCCGGCTTCCCCAAGGAGACTGGACGGACAGGGGCTGGGGTGACAAAGACTCCACCAGCAGCAGGGGTCAGACGATCTTCCTTTAATACAAAGTCGATATATCTACATACACAGAGGTGGGAAAACCACCCAGCTGCTTCCGTTTGAATAAACAGTGTTGAAAGCAACAGCAGCTCTGCTCTTGTACAAAGAGAAAAACTCACTTGCTCAGGGGTGGGGGTGGGGCAGAACCCCATCCTTCTGCCCCAGGATGGCCCCATGGTCCCGGGGGGGTGGGGAGGGGGGCCCCTGATTGGGGCAGCTTATGGCCTCTCTCTCCCCCCGAGAAGTGGGAGCCTCCCACTGTGTTCAGTCCTTCTCTTCAAAGTGGGAGATGGCGAGGGGCGCTCGGGCTGCTGGGGGCGGGGGTCGCTGCGACCTCCTCCGTGGTAGTGCCCACTCTGTGGGCTCGACAACCGAAGCTGGTGGGCCCGAGTCCCCCCACTGCCCCACCCTTACCCTCCTTGATATGTCTTGAGAATTTAATTAAAAAAGAAAAAGAAAAAATTAAAAAAAAAAATCAGGAGGCAAAGGCCCTATTCTTGAGCGAGGCACACCTTCGGAGTAGGTAAAAGGGAAAAAAAGGTAAGCCAAGGGGCAGCCTGAGCCCGCGCAGGCCCACGAACAGGACCGGCACGCAAGAATGTCTGTTACGGTGAAAAAAACAGACTGTCTGTGAACAGAATAGGAATAAGCCAAGTTTTTCTTTTTAAATCCGTTGACTTTTGTCAAGTCTTTTTTGTCCCCCCCATTTGTTTCTTCTTTAAAAAAAAAAAAAACACTATTAAAAAAAAAATGAAATGTCACCGGATACAGTTACACTGAGTTTTGAAAGAAAGCTGACTCCTGTCCCCACCCCACTCCCGCCCCCGAGCCCGGTGACCCCCAGGCTGCGGGGCAGGAAGGCTGCCTGGTGGGGAGGACAAGGGGCCAAGCTCCCAGCCCCCTGTCTCTTATACACATCTAGATGTGTATAAGAGACAGGGACAGAGGAGTCTGGTAGGAGGCCGTCTATGGTGGCGCGGGGGGCAGGGTGAGGGGGCGCGGGCAGGGCCTCTGCAGCCCCAGGGCTCCATCACACTGCAGAGCAGCCACGCCCCTTGGTCCTGTGCTGGTGCTGGGCTCTCCCGTCCTCAGCTGGCCCGCAGGGTGCTACTTGTCTCTTTGCATGCAGCCACTCGGCCATCCCTGCCTCTTGTGACCCTCCCCTGGGGGCCGGGAGGCTGCCTTTCCAGCTCTGACTGCCCGGAGACGGGGGAGCTCATGGATGTATTTAACCTAGCTTCTGGATCTGGTGGTTTCCGAAAGCAGTGACCCCACTCTTTCCTAGGCTGGGCCCCCACCCTCACACCCTCTTCTCATCCCTGGAGCATCTCTGTGAGAACAGGGGTGGGGATCTTCCACCCACTTCTGGGTCTCAAGCCAGATGCGGAATGGATCCAGAATGGGTGCAGACACAGACTGGCCCCCCTCCACCGGCCAGGGGTCTGACTCTGCTCAGAGTAGGGTCTGCTCATGAGGTGGCCAAGAGCACGGGAAAGTACAGTGCTCCCAACCCAACTGCTCCCTCCATGGACTCAGCTCTACTGCTGAGGGCTGTGGATGAGACGGACTGGGGTATGAATCCCAGCTCCTTCAAACCGCTGTGTGACTTGGAGACACTGTGTGATCAAAGCAAATGTGCCCACTATCAACATGATAGCGGGACTCTGGGCCTGGCTTCAGGATCCGTGACCCCTGCCAGGGTCCTGGCCGAGCTGGACCTCACTGAGACCCTGGGGCCGGGAGAGGGAACCCTTCTCTGTTCATTACGAGTGATGCTTCTCAACTCTGGCCTTCGGCTTACTCTTGGGTCACCACAAAGCAGGAGGGGCTGAGGACCTTTCACCCTCGACAGCCTCGAGGGGGGAGTGGCTGTGCCCACTGCACAGAGAGCACAGAGGCTGGTGGCAGCACCAGCGTGAGGCCGGGCTGCCCTCCCCTCACCTCCATCTGCACCATGGCTGGCCTCTGGGTCCGCAGCATCTTCACTGTCTGGAAGATGTCCACCACACCCTCGTACCGCATCCGCTCCAGCACGATGCTGAGCGTGATGAAGACGCCCGTCCTGCCCACACCGGCGCTGTCAAGGGCGAGTGCACAGGTGAGTTCAGGGGTGGGCGTGTGGGGGAGCCTGGCTCAGCTGCCCCATTCTGCCTGCTCTGAAGCCCCCTGCCCCAGGGATGGAAAGAGCCCCAGGGGGAGTGCCCGAGGCTGTGCTCATAAAGACTCAGCTTCCCGCCACAGGCAGCTCACCTGCAGTGGACAGAGATGGGGCCGTCCTGGCCGAACTGTTCCTTGGTCTTGTGCACTTGGCCGATGAAGTCAATGAAGCCCTCCCCCGACTTTGGCACGCCCTGCTCCGGCCAGTCCGTGAACTGGAACTGCCGGACAGTCCGGGACTGGCCGTCCTGGAATGGAGAGAGAGAGAGAGAGCCGGGTCCTGTTATCAAGGTCAGTGGCAGTCACCTTCGCCAACCACAAGCTGCACCAATACCACTCTCCACCCTTCCTCACCCTCCGCCATCCACTCTCCTTGTCCCATGCCATCTTTCGTTGAGATGCTCCGATTTCATCTTTACCACCCAAGGCTGCCAAGTCCATCCTCCTCACCATTTACTTCATCACCCAGCAACACCATCTCACAGCAGTCGTTCACCCCATCCCCTGGCTGCTGCTATCTGCACAGCTCCAAACCCATCCACCACGACCAAAGTGAACAACACCACTGCTGTCTATTAGCTTCCATTCTGCACTGTCCCATGGCACACCCAACATCTGCCCTTCTTGACCCATTCTCCATCTCCCCGGCAACCTCCACTCTTATCGTCTCAGAGTAAAAGAGCACTGTCCCCACACAGTCACCTCCCAACAGCACCACCTTCCATCTTCCACCATGGACATCATCTTCGGCCACTCACCAGCCCTATAATCTGTCCCTCACCACTTGAGGGCGCCATCTTCCATCAGCCCTATAATCCCTCTCCACTCGGGGGCGCCATCTTCCATCAGCCACCATTGGAAATTCATCATCTTCTATACCTTTGCCTCTTAACTTTCTTCATCCACTTATGGTAGTCCACAATCCTTGAACATCTGGTGATGCCACCTCCCATTAACTTTCTCCATCTCCACCACTCAACCATCCATCTCTTCAGTCCTCATCCCCGTGACACAACCCTCCATCTGTACAATCTAAATCTCAACCACTGACTTCTCCAATCCACATCCCCAACATTCGACCATCCGTCTCTATAATTCTCATTCCCACCACTCAACCATCCATCTCTCCAATGTTCAACCATTCACCTCTCTAATCCTTACTGCACCACTCAACCTCTTGGATCCTAATCCCCACCACTCAGCTATCCATTTCTCCAGTCCTCAGCCCCAACAATCACCTTCCATCTCTCCTATCCTCATTCCTTACACTAAACCACTCATCTCTCCAGTTCTCATCACTCAGCCCTCCATGTCTCTAATCCTCATCCCTATCATTAAACCACCCATCTCTCTAATCCTTATCACCACTACTGAACCTCTTCAATCTTAATCCCCAAAACTCAACCTTCCATCTATCCAGTCCTCATCTCCACTACTCAACCATCTATCTGTCATATTCATCACCACTAGTCAACCATCCGTCATACAAATCTTCACCTCCACCACTCATCTATCCATCTCTCCAATCCTCAACCCCCCACTCAACCAACCATCTGTCTAATCCTTACTCCCACCACTCAACTATCCATCTCTGTAACCCTCATCCCCACCACTCAACCACCTATCTTGCCAATACTCGCTTCCCACTACCAAGCCGTGCCATCCATCATCATGGCTCTCTTCTGCCTTTCATTTATCATGACCCAATGGCACCACTTTCCACAATTCATCCTTAGCAATCCATCGTTCTTTCCCCTCTAAGAACCATTAGACATTCCACTATGTCAGGACCACTGACATCTTCCACCCTCCCTCACTCATCACTTACCTCTTCCCACTCACAGTCTCTACATTAAATGTTGCAGCCCAGTGATGCCATGTGATTTTGATGGTCTCCATCCTCCACCACGTAACAGCTTCTCCAATCCTACCTTCCTCTCTCTTGGACCATCAACAGTACTGCCTACCACTGAATGTTCATCGTTCTTTTTACTCTTCAAATCATTTCCTCTTCATTTTATTCCATCTGCCACTGGCCAAACATCAGCCCTTTCCAACCTCACCTTTCTTCATCCACTCATCACCCTTCACCAAGCCGTGGTTCCGCGCTCCACGGTCATTCTCCCTCCGCTTCCATCCGGACATTCTAGTCTCCAATCCCACCTTCCTCTCATCTAAGACCATCCTGTTTACCACCCTCCTCTATCACCCAACAGTGACACTGTTCACTGAGTCTCCAATCCCCCGTTCAGCCAACCCAGTGGTACCGTCCTGAACTACCCATGCACCATCACCAACAATGCTTTGTCCGTCAGAGTTCAGTATCCACTGGTAACATCTGGACTGACGTTCCCATGCCCCATCATTCTCCCCATGGATTCTCCAATTCCGGCACTAACTTCCATCCTCTGTCACCTGACAGTCTTCATCAGACCCCATCTATAGTACCTGCCCTCTCCCATCACCCAGCACCACCCGCCTCCACTGGGCCTTTTCCAGCCGACACGGTCTACTCTCTCCATTCTCCTCTCCATACAATGGTTCCGATTCCCAGCGCCTGCCCCCCACCCCCCACTGTCTACCACTCTTTTCCCATCTACAGCGGCCACTGCTTGACACCATAAACCCATCATCTTTCCTTGAGCCTGCCTTCAGCCCTCTATTGCTGCCTCTATGTTGCTGCTTCCCAGCTAATGCCTCACTTACTCCTTTTCACATGATCGCCTTGGACTATGTCCCCCAGTGAGTAGACGCGTGCTCTGATGGGGACACCCTGGGGTCATGGTCCTCTCTTCCACCCGCTCGGTGGTGGGAGTGACTGTCCAGCTGGCCACTCACCCCTCTTCCACCCAACCCCTGGGCCTTTGCTTCCACTCCCCAACCAGGAAAGCCTTCTCCAGACCCGCAGGGGGACAGTGAGCTGCCTGGAGGGTCTGTCCCCATACTTACCCGGGCGTCTGTGACCTTGAACTCCCGCAGGATGTACTGAGGCATGTTGTATTCCGCCATAGGATCCACCACGAAGTACTGGTAGCGGGCGGAGCGCTCAGCCGGCCAGTACTGGTGACACTTCTCCTGTTGGGGAGGGGGTGCTGTGGTCAGCCCTGCCCCCACCTCCACAGCCCCCGGCCCCGCGCTGCCCCGCACGGTCCCCGGCTCACCCGGCCCATCTCCCTCAGCTTGGTCAGCATCACCACGATGGTCGAGTTGTTCTCCCAGAGCATGCGCCAGAAGTCCTCCGTGGTTTCTGCCAGCGGGCCCTGTGTGGCAATGTAGGCCTTCTGCTGCCTGTGGGCGGGGAGGGGAGGTGGTGGCAGTGGTGAGTCTAGGGCCCTAGGGAGACCCAGGCCCAAGCATCATCTCCCTCTCTATCTGGTTCAACCCCCCAAAGAATCCTGCTCTGCACCTGGAGAAACCACCAGCCTCAGAATCACTCCAGCTTCGCGAAGAAGCTGTGGAACTGTCTGCAGGCATCTCTGTTTTCATTCTCCGGCCCCTCCAGGGGCATTAAGTTAATATCCATTGTCTGCTCAGGCCAGGCTCCCCTCCAGGGCTACATATAGCTGCCCATTCCCAGAACACCCTCCTTTGCTCAGGGCTTCTCAACCTTGGCACTACCGACGTTTGGGACTGGATGACTGCGATGGGCCCTGCTGTGCCCAGTGGGGTGTCCAGTAGCATCCCTGGCCGTGCCCACTAGAAAGTGTTAATTGCTCAGTTGTGTCTCTCTGTGACCCCATGCACCGTAGCCCACCAGACTCCTCTGTTCACGGGGATTCCCCAGACAGGAATACTGGAGTGGATTGCCACTTTCTCCTCCAGGCGATCTTCCTGATCCAAGGATTGAACCCGAGTCTTCTGCCTTGCAGGCAGATTCATTACCATCCTAGCCCCCAGGGCAGCCCTAGATGCCAGTAGCAACACTCCTCTCTCAACTCCCATTTTAACCATCAAAAATATCCCCAGATACTATCAAGCTTCCCCTGGGGGCAGAACTACCCAGATCGATGCTTTTCTCTGAGAAAGATGGACAGATGTAATAATCATGCTCCAGCCAGCAGCCATCGGTTAATGCATATGTAAAGTCTCTCCACCTCAGCTGTGACTGCATGGGGCTGGCAGGGTCTGTCGAGCTCTCTCCCATGCAGGACTGGAGCCCTGGAGCCAGGGCCAGGTTTACCTGTAACCATCGATGAAGCTGGCATTAATGTAGTCGGAGCCCTCCACGCCCCGGATGGGTTGTAGGCAGACCCGGGTGCTCTCATAGGGCATGATGTTAACCAGGCGGTTCTTGAACTTGTTACAAGGCAGATTGGCACTGATGAAGCGGGATGTGTGGGCTTTGGAGTTGGCCAGCCGCTGTGGAGACGAGGGGACGACATCAGGACAGCCTCCATCTGGAGACCTGATTTCCCTGGGTGGGGGGCAGGCTGTGTGTTTTCAGCCAGAGGGCTAGCAGGGCCATGGCAGGCAGGGGAACACCAGCCCTTCTACCCTCTGGTCCTCTTAATGGGGGTGGGGAGGGAAGAACGCTGGTCTCCTGCTTAGCCCCCTCTCGCCAACCCAAGCACAGCATCCTCTACTCGCTCCTCCCCACCCACCTTGAACTCGAGTTCCATGCCAGTGACGTGCTCGCCTGGCTCCACCTGCGTCAGCTTCTGGATGTAGGCGTAGAGGCTGCGGGCAGGCACCTCCGTGTTGCCGCAGCCCACAGCCTCCAGCAGGGCCTCATGGATGAAGCTGTACTGGTCCTCCGTCTGCACCATGTAGTTGCGCTGGGACCGCATGAGCGTCACATGGCCGTACACGTCCACCGTCTTCTCTGGCTTGATCCGCTCCAGCATGGCATCGATAACGATAAAGCAGCCTGTGCGGCCCACACCCGCACTGTGGAGATGGAGGGGGCCGTCAGGGGGCACCCGAGGGCCAGGGGAGAATGAGGGACGGGGCGCAGAAGGGAGCTGGGCGTGAAGGGGCGGGGGCCGGGTACCTGCAGTGCACCACGATGGGGCCCGCATCCGGCGGGTTGCAAGTCTTGACTCTCCGCAGGAAAGCCAGGAACGGTGTCGGGTACTCGGGCACCCCGTGGTCCGGCCATGCCGTGAACTGGAACTGCCGGACCTCCCGTTTCTCGCTGGAGCCATTCTAGGGGTGCCAGGGACACGGTTGGTCAATGCAGCCCACCACCCACGTGCCGGGGGCCCAAGTTCACGCCTCCAGACCACCACGTCCCTGAGCGCCTGATCTGGGTGCCCAGCTGCTCCAGGGTGTGGCAGTGTCTCCACCTCAGAGTGTCCCCAGCATCTTCGTGCACTGCTCCCCATTTCTCCCTAAACCTGCTCCCCCATCTCAGCTGATGGTGGCGCTGTCCTTCCACAGGCTCTGGCCAAAATGTAGCAGTCGCTCTTGACTCCCTTCCCCTGCCTGTCCACATGCAGCGTCAGTCAGCACAGCTTTCAGAGTCTATCCCAAGCCCGCCCACTTCTCACTCCTCACTCTCCCTCTCCACGGTGATCACCTTAGTCCAGCTCGCCTTCATCCATCCAGACCAGAGCAGTCACCTGTTCCCCTGGGGTGTCCCTACAATCTATTCCCCCACAGCCGCCAGAGGGCGCCGGTGAGCACCGGAGTTAGGTCCCTCGCTCCTCTGCCCACTGCCCTCCCTGGGCTAAAAGCCAGAGTTGCCCCTGCCCCTGCAACCCACAAGGTTCTGCACCTCCTCCCTCTCTCTGCTCCAGCCACACAGGACTCCTCACTATTCCCAAAACACCCTGGGCCTTTGCATGTGCTGTGCCCTCTGCTGGGAATGCTGCCCCCAGATCTCTGCAAAACTCCTTTCCTCACCAACTCCAGGTCCTCCACTACATACTCTATTCTTCCCTGTTTTACTTTTCTCTTATGTGTAAGATTCCTGGTTGTCTTCATATCTGTCGTCCACTAGACTGTAAGCCCCACAAGACAGGTACTTGACACACAGTGTCTGCTTAATGTGTGAATCAACTGAAAACCCTTACTCACTCTTGTCTTTCTACTCAGGTTTCTGGCACCTGTGCCAGGCACAGGCTCTCTGTAAGGGCATGTGGCTGGCTGCCAGGGAAACACAGTGCTGCAGGAGCACCTCTCTCTCCCTACATGACAACAAAAAGTGTCCCCAGTCTTCCAAGGCATTAGAAATAAAAATACACAAATGGCACTCTAATGAAACTTCCAAGCCTTTGCATAGCAAAGGAAACCATAAACACAACGAAAAGACAGCCTATAGCATGGGAGAAAATATTTGCCAACCATGCAACTGAGGGGCTTAATCTCCAAAACAGATAACTCATACAGCTCAACAAAAAACAAACAACCTAATTGAATAATGGTCAGAAGCTGCAGACCTTTCTCCAAAGAAATACATCGAAAACTCTACAAATTCCAAGGGATGGAGAGGACGCAGAGAAAAGGGAACCCTCCAACACTGGTGGTAGGAATATTAATTGGTGCAGCCACCGTGGAGAACAGTTGAGGTTCTTCAAAAAACTAAAAATAGAACTATGTATGATCCAACAATCCCACTCTTCACCATGTATCTGGAAAGAAACCTCCAACAAGATACAGGCACCCTATGTCTATAGCAGCACTATTTACAACAGCCAGGACACGGAGGCGATCTAAAGTCTGTTGACAGATGATACAGACGTGGTACGTAAGTACAACGTACTACTCAGCCACAGAAAAGAAGGATCCAATGCCATCTGAAGCAATACAGACAGGCCTAGAGATTATCATACTAAATGAAAAAGGTCAGAGAGTCATACGATAAAAAATACCCTGATATCACATGATAAAAGGTCCAAGTATCATAACACTTATGATACATATCATCACATATTCTATCACATATAACACTTATCATATGACAATATATGTGGAATCTAAAATATGGCACAAATGAACTTATCTACGAAACAGAAACAGACTTGTGGATATAGAAACCAGACTTGTTGCCAAGGGGCAGGGGGTTGAGGCAGGGCTGGAGTGGGAGACGGGTTAGCAGCTGGAAGCTATTATATAGACAGAATGGATCAACATCAGGGTCCTACTGTGCAGCACAGAGAACTACATTCAATATCCTGTGATAAGCTATAATGGAAAAGAATATTAAAATTATAACTGAATCACTTTACTGTACAGCAGAAGTTAACATTGTAAATCAACTATACGTCAATAAAAATAAAAATATTCAAAGTGCTCCCAGACACTGCCAAATGTCCCCCAAATGGCAAAATGCTGCAACCGAGAATCACTGAGTAAGACACGGAATCATGTGCTGGACAGCAGCCATCAGTTAAATACACAGATAAAGGTTCCCTCTACCTCAGCCCCAACTGCCCGCTGTGTCCTCCACCTGAGACTAGAGGCCCCTCGGCTGCACAGCCAAGACCCTGCCATACACCCAGGCTGGGTGAGGGAAGGGGTGGAGACTCATCTCGGGTTGGAGGCTGCTGACTGCCGGTGGGGGAGGAGAGGTTCACTGCTAAGCTGGATTCTGCTGGTTTGTCCTGCTGTGGCTGCAGACAAGAGCCATTCCCCTGTTCTCAGTGTTCCCATTTGTAAACTGACCACTTGAGAACGTGCCCAGCAGTCAATGTGGTTTCTCTTCCTTCTCTTCCATCCAATGGGGAGATCCCAGGGCAGAAGCTCATCTTCCTTCTCCGCCCACCATCGCCCCCTCCCACGGCCCCCAGTCCCAGTCCGGGCCCTACCTTGTGTAGGGAGAACGTCCTCACGCAGAACGTGGCCAGCTCGATGGTGTCCAGGAGCGTGACCTGGATGAAGCCGTAGGTCTCCGTGCCCCTGTTGGGCCAGTACTGGTCGCATTTGATCTGCACCAGGTGAGAGAACACAGGTGAGTGTGGGCCGGGGCCGGCGCAGGGCTTGGGGGCCACAGGGCCCAGGCCTCACCCGTGACTTCTCCTCTAGCCGCGTCATCATAACAATGGTAGCCGAGCGCTGCTCCCACACCATGCGCCAGAAGTCGCCGAAGGTCTCTGGCAGTGGCCCCTGCGTGGCAATGTACGCGTTCTGCCGCCGATAGCCGTCCACGTAGTTGGCATTGATATAATCGCTGCCCACGATGCCTAGGCCAGGGGGAGCGGAGAAGCTAGAGATCAGTGGGGGTGCTCTATCCTTCTAGGCTGGCTCCACCTGGTCCACCGCTTAAAGGAAGCCCTCTGAGACTGCCCCAGTCTATCCCCAAGGAAATCGTGGCGCATATACTCCATGCTTTCTCTGCCTCAACATTACCGCCATTTCGAGACCGACTGTTCTATGTTGGGAGCTGTCCTTTGCATTGCAAGGTACTGAGCAGCATCCCTGGCCTCCACCCTCAAGATGCCAACAACACCCCACCCCGAGCTGTGACAACAAAAATGTCCCCAGACATTGCTAACTGTCCTGTGTGGCAAAGCTGCCCTGATAAGAGCTACACAGGTAAGGATGGATGGAAATCTGTAGTGGATAGCACCCACCAGTTAAATGCAGATCCCAAACTTCTCAGTGGCTTCTGGGTAGGGTTGGACCAGGCCTGTTTCCCTACCTATCTCCCAGCTAGTCCACTCTGGCCTGGGCCTCCTGGCCAAGAGGAGACATGGGGTCTACATGTTCTCCATGGAATGAGGACAGGCCAAGGTTGTCGGGGAGGAGCCTGGGACCCCGCACACTACCTTCGATGGGCTGAAGGATTACGCGGGAATGGTCGTAGGCGATGACGTTGGCATAGCGGTTTTTGGGCTTGTTCACTTCCAGGTTGGAGTGCTCCCACG
>SJYC01019439.1:0-14698 GCA_006408675.1 Madoqua kirkii
CGGAGTTGCCTCTCGACTGACCCGTGACCCCCTGTGCGCACACGCCTAGGGGGTGCCTGAAGGTTTGAACACCAAGGCGGCTTCCGGAACATAGGCTTGGGGTAGCTACCCCATGACTGACTGAACAGGGAAGGAGAAGGAGGGGGCCACGGCGGGGCCACCTGGGCCAGACTGAGCAGAGAGGAGGGAGCAGGGGGAGGAGCAGGAGGCAGGGAGGTGGCGGGAGGTGGGGCCGGCCTCGGCCCCCGAGCTCAGCAGGTGGGGAGGGGGTGCGGAGTGGGGCAGGGGCCACGGTGTGGCCCAGAGCCAGCTGCAGTGTTTTGTCCAAAAGGTGACTTTTTGTGACAGGGAGGCCGGGCGGGCACAGCGAATAACTCCAGGAATTCGAGAACCCTATGTTTCGGATAGCCGTCCACTCCCCCCAGGACCAGGCATCAGTTCTGACTCCCCCGACCCCGGCCCCCGCCAATGGGAACCCATGTTTGGGGGCCAAGAAGGGCCATCTAGGGAGGTGGGGTCTTCTCTGCATCCTCTGCTCTCTGGGAAGGATGGGGTGCACTCTGCGACTGTCTCATGGACCCCTCCAAATACCTGTGAAATGGGTGCAGTGCGGCCAAAATTCCACAAGCCCCAAACCCAGGAGAGACAGGGGAGAGAGAAGGTGCCATCAGTCAAACCAGCCATGGCTGTCTCCAGGGCAGATGGAGAAACTGGGGCCTGCGGGGTCCATGGGCGTGACCCTCACTGCAGTGGCGGGGGGAACTGGGGCTCAGCGAGGATTCTCGTGCGCCCGAGGCGGAGGAGCGAGGTGGGATGGGCCAAGGCGCCCCCAACCCTTGCGCAGGCCCCGCCCGGGTCAGTGCACAAGCGCTGGCCAGGTACCCCCCGCAGGTCAGGGCGGGGTCCGAGAGACACCTACTGGACTGCAGCGTGCGCTGCCGCACCACCGAGGTGAAGGCGCCCAGGCCCTGCGGGGAGCGCGCCGCCAGGCGAAAGGCGTACTCCGTGTTGGGTTTCAGGTCTCCACCACGAAGGCCGTGGCCGGGTCGAAGGTCCTCGCGACCTGGGGGAGGAGCGAAGACAGAGACCCGGATGGGGAGAGACAGACAGACAGATAGACATCGGGAGAGAGACAGACACAGACCCACAGAATGATGGAGATGGAGAAAAGAGAGGTGGAAAATTTAGCAAGGGAAGGGGCAAAGAGAAGGAGAGAGAGATATTCAGGCACCGAGTGGGCAAGACAGGAGACCTGCCCAGAGCGGGTGCCTGGGGAGGGGAGAGGGGGTGAGTGCCATCCTCTCCCCCACGCCACCCACGCACCTCTCTGCCATGGTCGCCTTCCCGGTAGAGGAGCTCGTATTTGATGATGTTCTCTTGCCGCGGGGGACTCCAGGAGAGCCCGATGCTCGTCTCTGACTTGGCCTCGGCCCGGAAGTTCATGGGCTGGCCGGGCACTGCGGGTGAGAGGCGAGAGGGCTGGTATCATCGAGGAGAGGCTGGGGAGGGGGTCCACCAGCATAGAGTACCCAACCTTCGAGGTTCCCATTCTCCCCCAAAAGAGCTCCCTAAAGCTTAGCACTGCCCTAACAAGAAGGGTTATGAGGTTCTGGATGCTCCCAGAATGTTCTCCACTGTTCTCAGTTCTCTTCTTTTCCTGGGACAGCCTCCTGTGGCCTGTTGTTGTCAGATGCCCGCCCCAACTCCCCCATCCTCTCTGCTGCCAATGGGAAAACATTTTAAAAATCTCGTTTTCAACGCACCCCAGCATCCACCCTCTTCCCTTCAATTCAACAGAAAATTGGTGGGGCCCATAACTGAAAATATAGATCCACCCTGTGTCTGTGCTATGGCAGCAGAATTCCAAACCTCCTGTCCCTTTACATGAGCAGTGGCCTGACTCTTCCTGGACTCGAGGTTCCCAAGCCCAGAAACCCATAGAGAGCTGGGGCCCATGCACCTACATGTCACACAGCCCTACCCCCAACACCTCGCCCTGATACAGTACAGACCTGCCTTCAGGACTTTGGGTTAACATACTTTCGATATTACAGTGATCCAGTGGGCAAGGATCACTCTAGTAAGATTATCAAATGGAGGTTCTCAAACTCAGAGATGGATGAGGGAGGGGCATAACAAAGGAGAGGGAGGCCAGCAGTGGCCACGACCCTTTTCTCAGACGCATCACTACCAACTGTAGCCCTGTGTGTGGGCTTGCCAGATCGCCTTTTCCAAGGGTGGGCAGAAATCTGGGTTTTCTAGGACACCCTCCTGCATTGCGACACTAGCATGAAAATACTCGAAAAAGGCCAAATAAACTATGTGGTGGCTTCCATCGCATGGCCGCCTCCTACTGCCTCGTGGGGCGTGGGTCCCAAATTCTTCCATCCTCCCATCCCCTAGAAGTCATGCATCACGCAGGCAACTCACCTCCCTGCTGAGTCTTGACCTGGATGGGGTCTGAGAGGGGCCCGTCGCCCACGGAGGTGAAGGCCAGCACGCGCACCGTGTACGTTTCATCCTCGAGAAGGCTGCCCACAGTGGTCAGCAGGCTGTCGTCCACATTGTGCTTCTGCCAGTTGCCCACGGGGTGTTCGGGCTCCATGGTATAATAGATCCGGTAGCCCCGGATCAGGCCATTGGGTTCCACTGGCTCCTCCCACTGGATGATCATGGTGGTGGCACTGAGCATACGCGCCTGCACGTTCCTTGGCGCGCTGGCAGGGGCCTGCTCGCCGGTACGGGTGACCACCGACTCGCTGGGTGGACCCTGGCCGATAGAGTTGACGGCTGACACCCAGATCTCATATTCTGAGTTGGGGCTCAGACCACCAATGCTGTAACGCGTGGTGGTGATGTCCTCTTTGATCTGGTACGGCCCATCCTGGCTTTTGGATTTATATTCGATGACGTAGTAGGACACGGGGTCTGGGTTGCCTGAGTCCCACGTGATGGTGATGCTGGTGGCTGTGTTCTCTGTCACCACGGGAGTCCCGGGGGCTTTGGGGAGAGCTGTGGGTGGGAGGCAAGGTCACATATCAGGCATACTGGCTGCGAACCCTCAAGCTGTGTAACTTTTAGTCACATGACTGTGGCATAACAAAGGAGAGGGAGGCCAGCAGTGGCCACGACCCTTTTCTCAGACGCATCACTACCAACTGTAGCCCTGTGTGTGGGCTTGCCAGATCGCCTTTTCCAAGGGTGGGCAGAAATCTGGGTTTTCTAGGACACCCTCCTGCATTGCGACACTAGCATGAAAATACTCGAAAAAGGCCAAATAAACTATGTGGTGGCTTCCATCGCATGGCCGCCTCCTACTGCCTCGTGGGGCGTGGGTCCCAAATTCTTCCATCCTCCCATCCCCTAGAAGTCATGCATCACGCAGGCAACTCACCTCCCTGCTGAGTCTTGACCTGGATGGGGTCTGAGAGGGGCCCGTCGCCCACGGAGGTGAAGGCCAGCACGCGCACCGTGTACGTTTCATCCTCGAGAAGGCTGCCCACAGTGGTCAGCAGGCTGTCGTCCACATTGTGCTTCTGCCAGTTGCCCACGGGGTGTTCGGGCTCCATGGTATAATAGATCCGGTAGCCCCGGATCAGGCCATTGGGTTCCACTGGCTCCTCCCACTGGATGATCATGGTGGTGGCACTGAGCATACGCGCCTGCACGTTCCTTGGCGCGCTGGCAGGGGCCTGCTCGCCGGTACGGGTGACCACCGACTCGCTGGGTGGACCCTGGCCGATAGAGTTGACGGCTGACACCCAGATCTCATATTCTGAGTTGGGGCTCAGACCACCAATGCTGTAACGCGTGGTGGTGATGTCCTCTTTGATCTGGTACGGCCCATCCTGGCTTTTGGATTTATATTCGATGACGTAGTAGGACACGGGGTCTGGGTTGCCTGAGTCCCACGTGATGGTGATGCTGGTGGCTGTGTTCTCTGTCACCACGGGAGTCCCGGGGGCTTTGGGGAGAGCTGTGGGTGGGAGGCAAGGTCACATATCAGGCATACTGGCTGCGAACCCTCAAGGCTGTGTAACTTTTAGTCACATGACTGCCCTCTCGGAGCCATAATTTCTTTGGTGGTAACACCTCTTAATGACCCTTAGCTTACCATCTGGAGAAGGCAGTGGCACCCCACTCCAGTACTCTTGCCTGGAAAATCCCATGGACGGAGGAGCCTAGTAGGCTGTAGTCCATGGGGTGGCACAGAGTCGGACATGACTGAGCAACTTCACTTTCACTTTTCACTTTCATGCATTGGAGAAGGAAATGGCAGCTCACTCCAGTGTACTTGCCTGGAGAATCCCAGGGACGGGGAGCCTGGTGGGCTGCCATCTATGGGGTCACACAGAGTCGGACACGACTGACGTTGACTTAGCAGCAGCAGCAGCCTACCATCTATAGCAAGTATTAGCAAGGTATATGGCTTATGTATTGCTGGTGGCTGCTTCTGTGCTAAGAATTACTCAGCTCTGTCGTGGTAGCCCAAAAGCTGCCACCAGCCAGCTATGAGCAAATGGGCAAATGTCAATAAAACTTTATTTATAAAATCAAGTGGAGGGCCAGATTCAGTCCATGGACTGTAGTCTGCTGGCCCCTGTTTCAAAGCTAGAAAAAATATCTGGGGGCATCTTCCTCTGAGTTTCACCACAAACTTGAGACATCAAGAGAGTCAGTAATCCCTCCCTACTCCCCAGTGCTCCATCTCTCTGAGTTTTGCACAGGCTATTTCCTTTTCTTAAGATATGTTCTCCATCTGTTTTGGCTCATTCCTGTTCAACTTTTAGTCTTCCCTTGATTTAGCTTTCCTGGGAATTGGCACCTTTATTCTGGGGGTCTGAGTCTGGGTGAACACCAGGAGTTGGTGATGGATGGGGAGGCCTGGCGTGCTGCGCTTCATGGGGTCACAAAGAGTCGGACATGACTGAGCGACTGAACTGAACTGAGTGGTGCTCCATGGCCCCTATCACTGCCCTAATCAGCATGCATCATAACTGCCAGGCTACATGGTATCATCCACTTTGGACTGTGAGCTCAGTAGAACAAGATAGGGTCTCATTCCATGGGGCCAGGCCCACAATAATTTGTCATCAGTATGTTGACTGTCTTGTTCACAGCCAGGAGTGACTGAGGCCAGAAAAGTAACTCAGAAGTTTTTCCACCATTATACCCCACCTACACCTGAGGTACAGGGGTGACTTGCCTCCCCCATGACCCCTGCTTACATTTCACTGTGATCTGGGCCACGGCCTCGATGACGCCCAGGCTGGACATGGCCACGCACGTGTAGTTGGCAGAGTCCTTCACGTCTGTGAGTTCCAGCACGTTCCGGCCCACGGGCATGTCATCCTCGGGCGTCAGGTCCTCGGCCCCCTGCATCCACTTGACGTATGGCATGGGTGAGCCCACGGCCACGCAGGTGATGTTCACGTTGCCACCTGGCATGATCTCGTGGCTCATGGGCAAGATGGAGAACCGTGGTGCCACGCGGCGGACTGGGGGAGTGGGGTGAGTGGGAGATGCGAGGGGAGGGTGTGGGGGGGAGGGAGATGCACAGGGTTGGGGGGATGGGGAGACGGAATGCAGAAGAGAAAAGAGAAAAGCAGGAGGAAAGAAAGAAAGGAAGAAGGAAAGAAAGAAAAAAGGAAAAAAAAAGTGGAAAACAATTTAAATATAAACAGGGTGTTTCCTTCCCCCCAGTCAAAATTTTTTTTTCTTCCAAATGAAAGAAAATAACAACAACAAAAAAAAAGAAATTAAAAAAAATTCCAACACAAAGAAACCAAAACTTCAAAGGAAGGTAATTTCACAAACAATATATAGAGAGAGGTATCCGATATATAATAAAAGAGACATGAAGCATTATTCCATAGCAACAGGGTTTCAGAGACCAAAGTGGCTGGTCCACAGCACAGTTAGAACACAAAAATTTATCAGTGGTTTCTCATCTTTGCTGACAGATGTGGCTTCAGGGAGCAGCCCCTCTGCTGGCTCAGAGGAACTTCAGAAGACTGGGGCTGTGGGGCCAGGGGAGGGGGGATGCTCTGGAAAGGTCAGATGGGAGGGGCGAGGGCACAGGAGGTCATGGGAAGAGTTGGGGCAGCAGGCAGAGGGGGCCAGGATGTTGGGCCCTCCCATCCCCACTGGCTCTGGTGACCTGGGGTCCCTGCCCACTTCCCCAGGGGGGCCCTCCAGGAAAAGATGAGAAACTCTAATGAAATTTTTGTGGTTTTGGGGTATAGAAACCCTTCTAAAAGCTTCTGTCGAATCTGACAAGTTTCCATTGATAGATGCAGCTCTCAGAATCACAAACAGCATGCAAAATAGGTTGGTTGGTTGAGAGGTTTAAAGAGAAAGAGACAGAGACAGAGACAGAGAGAGAGGAAGGAAGAGGCAGAAAGTGGAAGAAAGAGAAAGTTAATGTGAAGAGGCCTAGATCTCAGGGGCCTTTAGTGCACAGTCATGGGGGGAATCAGAGAGAAGAGAGAGAAAACAGGACAGGAGACAGGGAGGGATAGAGAGAGAAAGGAGGGGGAAGGGGCCCACTTCAATGCTGCATATTAATTCTAGCGGATGTGACCCAATGTGACACGTCACATTGTCACATCACAGCCCTGGCAGAATAATAAGTAGGATATTAATAATAATCAGAATCATGAACGAGGGAATGAGCTTGAACACTGAGAAACAGGGACATGTCCTGTGATTTCTGAGCAGGAAAGCGAATGCGGCCTTCTGTCCCAGTCTCGCAGACCATGAAGGCGGCAGGATGCATTTCGGGGGGCTCCATTTTCGGAAGCTGGGTGGGTTTCTGGGTTGGGTGTGTGTGTGGGGGGAAGAGGTGGGCACAAATGGGCATCTAAACTGCCAAAGGGCACAGCTGCCCCATGGGGAATGTCCTGTGAGGGAAAGGACTTGGGGTCAACTGGTAAACCCTTCTAGCTGGATCAAGGTTGTCCCTGGCTTCAGGAAACCACATGGACATGCCCCCAGCTTCAGGCAGGTCAGTGAATCATATCTCAAACTGTAGGGGTGACCGCCTGGAGGCTCAGCAAGGCTAAACAGGACCACAAAGTAACTTTCACATGAAACTGGGGTGCTTGTGGTGGAGGGGTCTGGCCTGTCCTATAGAGGAGGGGGCTCCAGGGGCAAAGGGAGGCAGCTCCGTTTCCTCTCTCTTGGCATGGGTTCTGAGCTGAAAAATCTCAAGCCTTGTTCCCTGAATTCCAGCAGGAGGTGAAGAAGAAGGGGAGCTCTGTGGGGGCGGGAGGGAGGACCAAGAAAGCTGGCAGCCCTTCAGAAAAAGAAGCCCCACGAAAAGTCCAGAGTCACGTTGGAGACAGGATGGAGGAGCTGGAAGGTGTCAGCAGAGGAGAGGAATTGGGGGAGGGGCAGGGAGGGGAGACAGAGGGGCCATGCAGACAGACTGGGGAATGAAGGGCGGCGGGGTAGGGCGCTGAGATTGGGGGCAGCTTTCTGGCAGGGCTGGGAGGAGGGCAGGGGAAGTTGGGAGGAGAATGGGGGGTCCGGCCAGCCAGCGGACGCGGTCCAGGCCAGCCGCCGGCATCCACAGCGAGGCACGAGTGGGATGCCCAAACGCTGCGTTGTCATGGAAACAGAACACGATGGGGGATGAGCGTGGGGGAGCTAATTAATCAAGGACAGAAAACGGCACTGACGTCCAAAACAAAACCAGGAGAAACAAATGAAAAACCAAAGTGGGGTGGGGGGGGGTGGGGATAATTCAAAACACCAAACAAAAAAACCCTCTAAAACAAGATACCCAAAAAGCAAGAAGAAAAAAAAACATGGAATGGGTGTGGGGCTGAAAATCGGGGTCTGAAAGGAGGAGGGCTGTGGCTTCCCCAGGGAGGTACCCCCCAACCCTGGCAGAACACAGCATCTAGCCTCCCCACCCAGCACCCAAGGGCCCTGGTAGAGGCTTGAGGTGGCCTCAGAGGTGAGAGCCTCATAGGCAAAAGAACCTTCGGAGCAAAACAACCCAGTCACAGGGAGCCCCACTTCTCAGTGACACTCTCCCTGCTGCTTGTTTTACAGCTGAACAGAGACCACATCAGTTTAATCACACAGTTCAAGGTGCTCCTCTCAAGACCTCAGGAAAACCTGCCCAGGCTGGGGTTGGGGGCTGATAAGGTTGCATAGCCCTGTGGCCTTGGGAAGGGGCCCTCATCCTCTGGGAGCCTCAGTTTCCTCCTCTGTGAAATGGAGGCCATCAGTGATATGCTGAGGTCATTCAGCTGATTGGGGCAGTGCCCAGCACATAGTAGGTGCTAGGCCTGGGCATGGGGCCAGTGAAGTTCTCTCTGGTCTTCCAGGGTGCTGGAAAGATCAATGAGATATTTAACATTAAGGAGGTTTCAGGATGAATCAGAGTTGTTTTTTGTTTTTTTAAGGAAAGCAATAGGAAGAATATCTATTGAATCCTTCCCAACTGAGAGGCCAATGACCTTGTACCCATTTTGTGGATGAGGCAGTGGAGGCCCAGAGAGGAACTAGGGCTAGCTGGAAGACACAAAGAAAGGAAGTGGTAAGGCCAGAGCTCAAAGCCTGATCCCTACCTCCCAGATAAAGTGAGCCTTCTCTTACCATGGTAATCAGCAAGAATTATATAGCCACGTGTCCCTTCTTGGTTCTTTCACACTTGTGTCCTTACCCTTTGGGGATACCAAGAGGGCAAAAGTACCTCACCTATATACATCTCTCAACTAAATAATCACCAGTTGAATAATATCCAGCAGCCACCATAATAAATGTCCAGAAGCCATCAGTAAAAGGTTTATACTGAAAGGGATTACTGGAACATTAAAAGGAGTAAAAGCTAGCTTTAGGATTTAAAGATTAAGTAGAAGCCAGATTTATCCTTGTGTAAAACTCAACATCACACCCCAAAGACCCTGCTCACATCTGATCTTATCTTAAAATACCTTCCTTTAGGAGTGTCATAATTTGGAAGGTGCCTCTAACACTTTTCAGAAGTAGACACAAGGCAAATATCTTGAACATGTAAAAGACTTGCCATACAGGGTTGTTAATTATAAGTCAGTTAAGTGTGGGAGGGCATTTATCAACAAATGTAATTTTGGTGCTCACAAATCCCCAGCATGGCCGGCAGCCATCAATTAAATGGATCTGCCAATATGCTGTAAAGGCTGACACCTAAGACACTTTGCCCACTTGCTTTCTCGCCTACTCCGTTGGTTTCTGAGGGTGTGCTGCAAGAAGAGGGCTGGTTTGCCATGACTTAGGGGAGGACTGTGCTCATGAGCACTTGGTGGCTTAAACAACTGCTGTGGGGGGGTCCTCACAAGGCCTCTGGGTGCCCTCCCAGTTGGCAAGGGCGGGTGGCTGATGCTGTGTTCTGCCCAGTTTGGTGCTGACTCCCACCCACATCATTTTTCCACCCCTGGCTGCAAGCTTGAGGTGCAGGTTAGAGAGTAAGGTGGGCGCGGAACCCACGGGACGGAGTGGCCCCGCAGGACCCCCGCCCCAATTACCGACCTGAGTGGAGGGTCCAGGCAGGTTATAAGGGGACCACACCAGCCTTGGTCCTCAGCACGCTCCAGCTGGTTCTTGTTTCCAGCTCTTCTCGTCACCGAGTAGCCGGGGGGGTCCCAGTGGGGGGGACCCGTGTGGGTGCGGGGATCAGGAGGGTGGGTGGTGGTGGTGGGGTGGCGGGTTAGATGTGTATATGGGTGCTCCTCCAGACTCCAAAATGAGGACAGGGAAGGGCAGGGAAGGTGCAAGAAGTTCTGCAGCCTCCAGGGGGTTTACTCAGGCTTAGATTACACCTGTCAGGGGAGGGGGAGGGGCGTTCAAGGCCTAACTCCAAAGCCCCTCCACTGAACCCCAGCCCATGGCCCAGGGAGGGTAGGTACCACTCCACGGCCTGCCCTGTGATCTTTCTCCCCCTCCCGCCCATCCTGACTCCCCTCTCCCACTGCCAGCTCCCTCTGCTGCTTAGATAGTGCGAGGCCTGGAGGAACCTGGCTGGACTCCCGGCCCACAGGCTGACCAGCGGCCTTTTGAGCTGGACATTTTACTGCCCTACAGATACTTTTTTTTTTTGGTACTCTCTGTCTCCCAATTTTTTTTTTCGAGTTCTAGCAAAAAGGGGCACAGTGTCTTGCCAATTGACTGACTCTCCTTGCCCCCTTGCTGCGGCCGCCAGAGACACAGGGCTCTCTGAATGACGAGGTGTAATCTAATGTACCCCCTCACCCCCCAAAAACAGAGGAAACAGCAATGCAAAGGGTGTGAGGCAGGCAGCAGGCGAGAGGTGTCTAGAGCTCAGTGTTCCTGCGGAACGGTCCCGCCCCCGCCCCCATCCACCATGCCCCAACAGAGAAGAAGCCTGCCTCCCCACCCCTGGAGCCCCTCTCCCCTTGGGGTGATGGTGGGATGAGGAGAAGGGCTGGGTTCTGATCTGCCACTGCCTACCACCAACGTCATGTCAGGGACTTTGAGAGGTGGAGGATGAGGTGGGTGGGCATGGCCGGTGTGACCAGCAGGAACTGGGGGAGCTTGCCAACATTCCCCAGGGGTAGTCTTTGTGGAGATACAAGAGGTCATGGGGAGGGGTGATTCCAGGCCCAATATCTATCTACTCCTGTCTGGGGGCTGCCAGGACGAAAGGGGAACACCTGGAGATCATATCTACCAATTATATGGCTTGGGTGCCAGAGATTTAATTTTAAAAACAATTTGCCCCACAAAATGCCATGCTGTGAATTGATCTAAAGGGGTCTGGGGATGGGTTGCAGGTAAAGGGTTCTGAAGAACACCTGGAAGCTGGGGCAATCTAGAGCTCCCTCTGGCATCAGATACTGAGTCCCAATCTCTTAGTTCAGCATTTGAGAACCAGCATTAAATTATCCCCATCAGGCTCCTTCTGAAATCCTGACAACATCCTGAGTCCCTTGAAGGTGGAAGGTTCTCTCCCGTGTCTCCAGCCCTAGCATCTTCCTGCGTCATCAGGTGGGTGGCACACCACCTCACTGGGTCCCGTACACCAGGGTTCAATTATGCTATGTGGCTAGACCAAACGGCAAAGACACCATCTTCAGCCACTCATTCACACCTTAAAGGCTGATGATTTTAAAGAAAATCAACAGCCAGGGAGAATGTAATTCTGAGCTACATTTTCCTTAGGGAGGTTCTGGGATTAGAGCTGCCAGCTGCATTTTAAAAAATGGACCTGGCTTTGACTTTGGGTCCTTTGAATCTCAGCAACTGACTTCAGGAGAAGGGTAAATCTGAATATTCCACCCCCTGGATCACTCAGGGTCAGCAGAAACTGAAGATTGTGAACTGAAGGAAGAGCTAGGTTAAAGGTGGGGATTCCTTGCAACTAATCCCCAGGACTGGTTGCTCTGGCAACAGTGTAAACGCTTAGAGCTTTCAGGGCAGAACATGCTAGGTGGCTCTTCTCTTCTACTGAGCTGGTATGTATCTGCAAGGGTAGCCTAACACCCAAACTGAGCCACTGGCACT
The DNA here is from genome assembly GCA_006408675.1 of Madoqua kirkii. NCBI lineage: Eukaryota > Metazoa > Chordata > Mammalia > Artiodactyla > Bovidae > Madoqua > Madoqua kirkii. The sequence goes on from SJYC01019439.1 coordinate 11,515, forward strand.
CCCTCCATTTTTTTTTTTTTTTTTTTTTGCCCCCTTTTGACACTCCGGCCTCGGAACTTCCTGTGGGAGTGACAGGGAGTAAGAGGAAAGATGTGGATCTGGGGAGACCACTGATCTCATTGGATTGAGATTGCAGCCAGGAAAAAATGAGACCATGGGCTGAGCTCCGAAAAGCATTAGCCAAACTTGAGCTCTGAGCAAATGTATTCATTTTTGCCCTCCAATTCTTCCCAAAGCAGTTTCCTGTAAGCCATCTTATTCAAAAGGCGTATCTGTGAAATAAATGATGGGGAAACTGAGGCTCCCAGGGGGAAATGACTCGCTCAGACCATTTATTTGAACTCTATTTCCCTATTTTTACAACAATCTCCCTTGTGATTTCTTATGTGCCACACACGACACAGGGCACCAGACAGACGAATGTTAATTTTCTCCATGGACTCCTCCCAACTATCCTGTGAGCCTGGCGTACTGATGCTTCTTCCTGTTGTTCAGATGAGAAAATAGGGACTCCAAGCAACCAAGTGACCAGCCCAAGGTCATACAGCCAAGGAGGGGCAGAGGCAGGACTTGAATCTGGGTCTCCTCAAATCGAAAGTCTGTGCTCCCACCACTAGTCTATACTGCCCCCAAAGTCCAGGTGGTCTTCAGAAACCCTCAGCCATCTCTCAGTTTCAATTTACTGGGACCCAGCTTTCATAAAGGAGCTGCGAGACCTCTTTCCTACATCTTTTGGAGAGTTCTGCCTAGCAGCTCTTACTCTGGATTCAAAAGGAGACAGGAAAAATAAATCCCCTATTATTGTACCTAAAATCTTGCCAACTTGGCCCTGAACTTAATCATTGGGAGTTTAAAGATGGCAGGTGAGGGACAAGTGAGAGGAAAAGGTTACCCCACACAGGCTAGTCTCAGCTCTCAAATGTCATCTATGTTGGGTAGTCAGCTGGGAGCTAGTGGCTATAAATCTAAGTAGATATTTTATAGGGGGCTTGTTTTCTATTTGGGGTTAGAATGGGCTCTCAAAGGCTTGCTTTCCTCAGGGAGGGAAGAGGAGATGGGAGCGAGTGTCTCCAAAGGTTTCAAAAGTGAGAGAAATAGACAGATAGAAGGAGAGCTGAGAGAGAGAGGCAGAGGAAAAGCTGGGGAGGCAGAGAGAGGGAGGGAGGGGCTGTGCCCGAAGTTCCCCGGGGTTTTCCCCAGAATTCCACAGTTCCGATGCTTAGGTACTCAGAAAGTGACCATGCTGCATTGCTGGACGAAAGATGCCTGTGACTAGGCTGGGAGTCTGGGAGGTGGTGGGGCAAGCAGCTGACATCATCCACGAGGCGGAGGCGTAGCACTTGGGCAGGATGACTGGCCAAGTAGTTGGCCAGTCTATCCTGCTGCATTTTCCGATGGGTGGACCCATATTGGTACCCAGTCAGGACACAAAAAGTCATCACAATAGCTATCATTCTGAGCACTGACTATGTGCCAAGCATGCATCATTTTGGGAGGATGGTCCATTCATAGGTGGCCACTTTTCATGTTTAGACATGTTGCTCTACTGAACAAGAACTCAGCATGCCAGCTGTCCATTCAGCTGTGCTTCCAACGCCTGTTTCTGGGTTGTCTGGGGAGGTGGGAGGTGGTCTCGTGCTGAGGCAGAAGGAAGGGAATGTGCCTGCTTAAGCTCCCTTCAAACATGGCCGCCCTGAAGAACAGAGGCATCAGTTCTGGGTAAGAGAGGTAGCTGGCCAGTCAGGTCAGACACACTGGGCTTCTCTCCTCACACACCTCACCCAAGTTCTGACCTCCCACCATCTGTCTAAGCCACCTCCTTTGTGCTCTTGAGCCTGGGTGGTCACTTTCTGCCCCAGCATCCCAGCTGTGGGACCCCTTCCGCCCTCCTGGAAGGTAGTTGGGACAGGAACACTGGCTTTTAAATCACAATGCGTTTGGAGAACAACCACACAACAGCTCAGCCCAAGAAATCGAAACCAAAGAGCACAGAAACACAAGACAGACCCAAAGACCAAACGCTTTGATGGGGGAGGGAGCGGGGTAAAGGGGCGGGAGGGGGAAAAAAAAACGAACTGATCGGTTTTTTCCCCCAAAACGAAACGAAAAATTAATAACTAAATAAAAAGAAGAAAGAAAGAAAGAAAACAAACGAAGGAAACCAAAGGAGAAAAACGGAACGGAAGACGAGAAACACTCCAACAGAAGGTGCTGGGAACTCACCAAACCGAATCGACAAGAGTGGCATGCAGAGAAATTTTTACATTCTCCCAGCATGCATCAGGCCCAAGTTACCATGACGACGAGGAGTGCAAAAAACTTAGCAACAACATTACCAAAGGATGCATATAGGCGACCACAATGCAAGCATCGCACGTGTGCGCCGGCCCTAGGCCGGGCTGGGCGCGGCTGAGATTTTCGTGTCTTTCTGGGTTTTTTTTTTTGCTCTCGCTTGGCGGTTTTTTGTTTTGTTGGCTTTCAGCTCATTATTCGCATTCTGTCATTTTTAAGTTCATTTTTCTATCATTTTCTGTGTGCATGTCTGCGTGTGTCCGTGTTCCTGTCTGTGTGTGTTTCGTGTGTATGTGTGTGTGGGTGTGTGTGTGTGTATGTGTGTGTGACTTTCAGAATGTAAAAATGTGGGTAAAGAAAGTAAAAAAGAAAAAAACACACCAACCTTCTCGAAGCTCTGAGGGATGTAAAGGGGGTTTGATGCAGAACACAATGACATGGGGAGAAGAGAAAAAATAGGGGAGATACAGAGAGTAAAAAGAGGACTTCCCAAGGCTAAAAGCTGCAATAGTTTGTTGATTTTTTTCTTTAAACCAAAGAAAAAATTAAAATTAAAAAACAAAAAGAACAGCAACGACCTCTTCGTCTTTCCTTGACATACACGATCTACATTTGCCTTCCATGATTTTTTTTTTTAATTCAATTTTGGAGCGTCTGAGGCCCAGGCAAGGATGGGAGGCCGGACCCCCTAAAGAAAGGACCACCCCTCCAGGGGGGAGGGGCACTGAGGACACAGAAGGCTGGCCCCCCACCCTGGCTGCACCCTGCTTAGAGGGCCCGCCCCACCCTGCCCCACACTGTCCTCCTTGAGCCCTGCCAGACTTACAAACCCCCTTCCCAGGTGTTTGCAGAGAAATAAAGCAGGTTAGATGAAGACCAGTCAACTGGAGTC
>SJYC01019440.1:0-15653 GCA_006408675.1 Madoqua kirkii
TTAGAGATAGGAGGAGAGAAGGGTTAGTGCCCCAGAGATGTGTATAAGAGACAGCCCCAGCCCCACCCCCCATGCCACCGCCTCCTCAGAGGCGAGCTGCAGAACCCAAGGGCGGCCAAGGCGCTGCTTCAGGGCTGGTGGGGGCTGTGTCTGATAGGGGGGCACTGAGGGCCTGAGGGTCTCCCCGTAAGGAGGAGCTGCATGACCTCCCAGGTGGAGAACCATCGGGGCCTGGTGTGTCAAATCAGGGAAGGGAGGTCCAAAGAAGGGTGGCTTGGGATCAAGGATATGGAGCCTCCCGGGGGCAGCCCCAGGGATGAACTGGAGCCCATTTCCTGGCAGGTGGAAGCTGTTTCCACCACAGACCTGACCAGAAACAGCCATGGGGTGGTGTGTCAAATCAGGGAAGGGAGGTCCAAAGAAGGGTGGCTTGGGATCAAGGATATGGAGCCTCCCGGGGGCAGCCCCAGGGATGAACTGGAGCCCATTTCCTGGCAGGTGGAAGCTGTTTCCACCACAGACCTGACCAGAAACAGCCATGGGGACATAGGAGATGGAGGAGGCAGCAAATGAATATTTCCAAGTGGACGGAAGAGAACCAACCCAGAGATGAGATGGGGTCCACAGAGGCATCTAGGAGTAGGGGTAGCCCCTCACTTGGCACCTTCGAGGAGACACCAAGGGGCTACTCCCAGGCCCTCCTTGGGTTGGGGGGGTGATGGTGCCGGGGCAAGGACCCCCTGCACTTCCAGGTGTGACCGAGTGGGAAACTGACAAGCCTCAGCCCAAACCCTGGGACACCTGCCTACAGGAATCCTCCTCTGAGGGTGACCAGGAGAGCACCAGGCTCTGGGGACAACTGAGGCTGTGGGGCCAGCAGGGGCAGCCTTGAAGACCCCTCCCCAGCTCTCAGATCGAGGGTGCTGGAAGGCGGGGCGGTGAAGCGGGTACGAGGCCACGAGTCTGGAGAAGCGAAGCGAGCACACAGCAAGGGGAGCACCGCACAACACACCACAGAAGCTGACTCGGATGGGCAGGGGGTGGGCAGGGTGGGGCAGAGGCCTGCAGGCTCCCCCGGCCCTGTAGGCCCACGAGAGACCCCCTCCTTCCGGCCCTGCCCCATTCCCTCCTGCTGCCCCCACCCCAACGTCCTGCAGCTCATGGGACAGCCGGCACCAGGCACGGGGGTGGGGGCATTGAAGCTGCCCCTGTTTTACAGGCAAGGAAGCTGAGGTCCAGAGAGGGACACCGCCTCGCCCAAGGTCCCGCAGCCACCACCCAGGGTGGGCCTGCCTGCTGGGGTCTGCAGGGGGCAGGGGAGCCCGGAGGCTGTGAGCCCGAGAGGGAAGGGGGACCGGTGGGGGCGGGGGGCCCTACCTCGCACGTAGAGGTTGGCGGGTGAGGAGTAACGCACGCCGGCGCTGTTGGTGGCCACGCACTCATACTTGCCCTGGTCAGTCTCCTCGCTGCTCTCGATCTGCAGGGCTCCTGTGGGAAAAGGGGACAAGGCCTGGCCCATCAGGGGGGACCCTGGCTTGGGGGAATGGCAGGAGGGCTGTCCCAGAGTCCCGTCCAGCCTGTCTCTTGGTTGGGCTGGGCCAGAGAGGCAGACAGAAAAGTTGAGTCACCTTAGAAGCCCCCACTGGGTCAGGGCCTCCCTGGCTGCCTGCCTTTCCCTACCCCAGTTCTGACCCATCCTGAACACACCGCAAACCTGGCCAATCCTCCACCCTCAGCTGGGACCTTGTGAATGACTGCCACGGTGAAGGACGAAGCTGGAGGGTGGGGGGAATATGTGTCAACTGCGGTGCATTTAAGAAAGTGCCAAACGATGCTTGCCAGGGGAGGTGGGGGGCAGGTTGGTGATCCTAACCCACAGCAGCTACTCCAAAGACCCTGACATGATGTACCAAGCCTGGGAGAAAGTTTGAGGGAGAAAGGATACATGTATATGTATATGGGTGAGTCCCTTTGCTGTCCACCTGGCATCATCACAACACTGTTAATCTGCTATACTCCAAAAAAAAAAAAAAACCCAACAACAACAAGGTGCCAATTCAGGGAGCTGGTGGTCACTTGTTCGTTTCAACCAGTGTGTAAGTGAATGGGGTCTGGGTTCTTCAAGTATGTTTGGAATCACAGGCCTTGAAGCCCACAGTGTTTGTAAATGGAGACAGGGTTGTATTTCTTCAAGGGTGTTTAGATTTCAAAACTGAGTTACCCTCTCCACAAGAGCGAAAGCAAAGGATGCTGAGAGTGATATATTGAGCTGGCCAAAAAGTTCGATTGGACTTTTTCCATACAATGTAACAGAAAAACCGGAGCAAACTTTTTGGCCAATGCAATACATCAAGTAAGTTTAAAATCAAAGGGCTGGATCCAAGTTTTCTGTACCTGAAATGAATTGAAGAATGAATTTCCCACTGAACATCAATCAGTTTGGATTCATGGACCTATTTCAAAACCATGGGTCTAGATTCAGGATCCACAAGTAAATGAATTTTCTAAGTGTGTTTGTAATCATAGACGGAGACCCAAGTCCATGGTGCTCAGAGGTTAATGGGGAGAATTTTCAAGTGTTTGAAATCTGAGGTCTAAAGGAAAACCTCTAATCTGCACAAATAAAGTTGAGGCTGAAATGCCTCCAATGTGTTCGAAATTCTAAAACTAGATTAAAGAATTTGTTGGTCATGAGTCAATAAAGAATTTGAAGAAGTGGTCAATTTTCTTAAGCAGATTTTTTAAGTTCTTTTTTTTTTAAACATGGACTATTTTTAAAATCTTTATTGAATTTGTTACAATATTGTTTCTGTTTTAGTTTTTTGGCCATGAGGCATGTGGGATCATAGCTCCCCAACCAGGGATAGACCCACACCCCTGCATTGGAAGGTGAAGTCTTAACCAGTGGACCAACGGAGAAGTTCCATCTTAAGCATATATAAAACCACAGGCCCAAATAAAGGGTCTTGGTGCCCACAAGTAAATGAAACTAGGGCAGACTACCTCCTTCAATATGTCTGGAATCACAGGTCCAGATGAAAGACTTCACTTCCCATGAACATGTGAAAATGAATGAATCTTCTTAACAGTGTTTGAAAGCACAAGGCCATGGACACTACAGTGTTCACAAGTAAATGAATACGGCCAAGATTTCCCTAAAGTTACGTGAAATCACAGGTCTGGGAGAAATCTTCATTTTCACAAGTAAGTGAAGTCCAGCAAACATCTCTAAGTATGTTTGAAATCATGGGCCTTGGTCAAATACTTCATCACCCATGAACAAATAAAAATGAGGCAGAGATTTCCACTGTATGTTTGAAACCAAAGGCCTGGACCCAAGTTTTCATTTTCATAAGTTAATTAAACTGACTATCTGTAAGTTTGTTAGAATTATGGGCCTGGACCTTGTAACTTGTTGCTTATGAGTAACATGAAGATGAGGGAATATCTTCAATATCAATCACAGGTGGCTGTTTTTGGTTTTTTAAACTTTTTTTTTTCTTCTTCTGATCACAGGTTTTGATTAGAGTCCCTGGCACCAGGAATCCAAAAATCCAATGCATGGTCCCAAATTAACGCCGCTTCTCAGCTTCGTTTGTGGTTGTCCCACACAAGTGGGGGGAATCCACAGATGAGGAAGTTCTCTCTAGGGGCTGTGGATTAGGGCTCCGTCCCTACATAACACTTCCTACCAATCTCAAGGCTCCAAGGAAGCAGGCAGGCAGATACCACTTATGAGGGCCCAGAGAGGGCATGGAACCTGCTCCAGGTCACACAGCAACTCATGGCAAAGTCTCAGACCAGACTCGGACTCTTCCCTAGGGCTCCCACCCAGGCCTGTTCTAGTCCCTTCTTTGGGGCAGCTCCACGGGGCTGCCTTTGAGACTTCTGCTCCTTCAGAGAGCTGGACCCCTACACCCCTATCACATCACCCAGATCGAAGCTTCATAGCTGGAAGGCTCTCCTCTGCACACCCATTGTACAGATGTGAAAACCAAGACTAGAGACAGATGAGGGCTGCATATAGAGCAGTCATCAGCGCTCTGGGCGGGCATGGGGGGCACTGCACCTTCCGGAGGATATAACACCCTGTGGCCAGGTGACCTGAGGAGCCAACATGGCCACACTCAGCGCCCAGCCAGCCACAGATGGTGACACAGACACAGAGACTGTATGGACACCGGGCAGGGTGAGGAGGAGACATGTAGAGGGGTGCCTGGGGGCTGGGCGGGCAGCGAGAGAGACCGTGAGTGGGCGGGTGGGTGAGGAAAGAGCCTCTTACCTCGGATCGGAGTGCTTTCTGAAAGGGAAGCAGAGAGAGTCAGGTGAATGTCAGAAGGCAGTCCTGGGGGGCCGCGGGGCCCCAGGGAGGCGGGGCCGGGCCACCAGCCAGGCCTGTCCACTCTGCCCCCAGGGCTGGGAGGGGGCTGAGGTAGGCAGCCCTGGGTCTATGGACCCTGCAGGCCCTGTCCAGGAAGACGAGGCAAGGCTCCCAGGAGGAGGATAGGCACTGAAGGCTTGTCAATCAGGAGGGCTTCCCATAGAAGGCGGAATCTCTTGGGGAAAGAGGGGCTGAGTCTAGAAGCCCCTGTGGACTGGCCGGAGGGGCGTGGCTCTGCCTCAGGGAGGTACCTGGCCTGGCCTGGCCTGGTACTGGCGGCTGCCTTCCTTCTGGGCCAAGGGCGGAAGGTCCATGACCTCCCCTCCTAGATTCCTTTTTGGGAGGGGCAAGGAACAACGAGGGGGTGGGGAGGGTGGTCTTGGGAATCTTGTTAGAGATAGGAGGAGAGAAGGGTTAGTGCCCCAGGGCTGGGCATTAATAAAGCAAAGGGAAGATGTTACAGACAGGCCAAGTAGGAGGGGCAGGGGAGGGTGGCAAAAGGGGATGGAGGGAAGAAGGAGGGCCTTGAGCGTTTCTAATTTCCAAAAGGAAAAGAGGAAAAGGACTGTGTGTCTCTATGGATTCTGGAGGCTGGGACAGCTCAGGAAACCAGACATGGTGGCCCCTGGTTAGAATTCTGCATCCTCAGGAGTGATACGGGCCCCCCTCTCTCTGTGCTGATGACAGCTGATAACCCCCAATGCCACAGCAGAGAAGACACACCCCTCTCCATCTGGCCCCAGTCCATTTTGCAGAGGGGCAAACCGAGGCCCATAAGTTCCAAGAATTGTCTCACCATGAGTCAGAGGCAGGGGCGGGCCTTGAACCCAGCTCTTCAGCCTCCCAGGCTGGGGCCCTTCTAGAACTTATAGGAGGGTCCTGTATTATCTCTTAGAAAGTCCCCAATCTCATGGGGCCACTCCCCCTCTTCATACAGGGGGCGGAGGGGAGAGGAAGGAGAAGGGGAATTTGCCTGAGGCTGCACTGTGGAGAGCAAGAATTCGGGTCAGTGGGAATCTAGGTCAGCTCTTGCTCAGGCTGTTTCACTAAGACTATGGTGACAGAACCCAGAGAGGGAAGGACAGAACTTCCCAAGATGGCCGTAACAGCCTGTGGTCACTGTATTGAGAGGAAGATCACACAGGGAGAGAGGGTATTAAAGGTTGTTTTGCCTTCTGCTCCGAGGAAGATGAGAAGTTACTACTGTGGGTCAGTATCAGTCATTCTCACCTTAGTAAGAATTAGCCCAGCAGTTGGATTCAGGGGCTTCAGGTTGGATGCTAGGAAAAGAGAACAAGATGCACCCAGTACTAGCCCAGACGGAACATTCCGCCTACATCTAGCCCCTGAATTTCTGTAACTTCATATTTTCCAGCAGTGTCAAGCCCCAGAAAGGGCTGGCAAGGGGGATGGGGGTGGGTATGTTATGTATGAAGCTCCAGTAAGTCCCTTGTGGTCTTGTCCTTTTTTCCTCTTTTCCTTTTAGGCTCTTCTCTCTGCAGCCCCCTGGTGCCCAGATGGGGAGGGCCAGGTGGCTGGGGGGTGGGGGTTGCAGAGAGAGTCAGGTGAATGTCAGAAGGCAGTCCTGGGGGGCCGCGGGGCCCCAGGGAGGCGGGGCCGGGCCACCAGCCAGGCCTGTCCACTCTGCCCCCAGGGCTGGGAGGGGGCTGAGGTAGGCAGCCCTGGGTCTATGGACCCTGCAGGCCCTGTCCAGGAAGACGAGGCAAGGCTCCCAGGAGGAGGATAGGCACTGAAGGCTTGTCAATCAGGAGGGCTTCCCATAGAAGGCGGAATCTCTTGGGGAAAGAGGGGCTGAGTCTAGAAGCCCCTGTGGACTGGCCGGAGGGGCGTGGCTCTGCCTCAGGGAGGTACCTGGCCTGGCCTGGCCTGGTACTGGCGGCTGCCTTCCTTCTGGGCCAAGGGCGGAAGGTCCATGACCTCCCCTCCTAGATTCCTTTTTGGGAGGGGCAAGGAACAACGAGGGGGTGGGGAGGGTGGTCTTGGGAATCTTGTTAGAGATAGGAGGAGAGAAGGGTTAGTGCCCCAGGGCTGGGCATTAATAAAGCAAAGGGAAGATGTTACAGACAGGCCAAGTAGGAGGGGCAGGGGAGGGTGGCAAAAGGGGATGGAGGGAAGAAGGAGGGCCTTGCAGCGTTTCTAATTTCCAAAAGGAAAAGAGGAAAAGGACTGTGTGTCTCTATGGATTCTGGAGGCTGGGACAGCTCAGGAAACCAGACATGGTGGCCCCTGGTTAGAATTCTGCATCCTCAGGAGTGATACGGGCCCCCCTCTCTCTGTGCTGATGACAGCTGATAACCCCCAATGCCACAGCAGAGAAGACACACCCCTCTCCATCTGGCCCCAGTCCATTTTGCAGAGGGGCAAACCGAGGCCCATAAGTTCCAAGAATTGTCTCACCATGAGTCAGAGGCAGGGGCGGGCCTTGAACCCAGCTCTTCAGCCTCCCAGGCTGGGGCCCTTCTAGAACTTATAGGAGGGTCCTGTATTATCTCTTAGAAAGTCCCCAATCTCATGGGGCCACTCCCCCTCTTCATACAGGGGGCGGAGGGGAGAGGAAGGAGAAGGGGAATTTGCCTGAGGCTGCACTGTGGAGAGCAAGAATTCGGGTCAGTGGGAATCTAGGTCAGCTCTTGCTCAGGCTGTTTCACTAAGACTATGGTGACAGAACCCAGAGAGGGAAGGACAGAACTTCCCAAGATGGCCGTAACAGCCTGTGGTCACTGTATTGAGAGGAAGATCACACAGGGAGAGAGGGTATTAAAGGTTGTTTTGCCTTCTGCTCCGAGGAAGATGAGAAGTTACTACTGTGGGTCAGTATCAGTCATTCTCACCTTAGTAAGAATTAGCCCAGCAGTTGGATTCAGGGGCTTCAGGTTGGATGCTAGGAAAAGAGAACAAGATGCACCCAGTACTAGCCCAGACGGAACATTCCGCCTACATCTAGCCCCTGAATTTCTGTAACTTCATATTTTCCAGCAGTGTCAAGCCCCAGAAAGGGCTGGCAAGGGGGATGGGGGTGGGTATGTTATGTATGAAGCTCCAGTAAGTCCCTTGTGGTCTTGTCCTTTTTTCCTCTTTTCCTTTTAGGCTCTTCTCTCTGCAGCCCCCTGGTGCCCAGATGGGGAGGGCCAGGTGGCTGGGGGGTGGGGGTGGGGAGACGTTAGTAGACATGCCACGTGGAGTGGGTCAGTTACTTTCACAGTGGCCGTTAGTCTGAGGGGAGGAGGTGGGGTAGGGGACACGGAAGGGGGGCGTTAGTTGTTGACATGGTGAAGAAATTAAACTTACCAAAGGTTTCTGAACGTTTACAACAGAGGGACAAGAAAAGAGAACAGGAACGTTAACGGGTGGTTATACAGAAGCCTGTATCCTCTGGGGACGGGAGGGGATGTTGGAATAATAATTAGGTTGATTACAAGGTGTTTTTTTCAGCTGTGCCACGTGGCTTGTGGGATCTCAGTTTCCTGACCAGGGATCAAACGTGCGTCCCCTGCAGTAGAAGCTCAGAGTCTTAACCACTGGACCACCGGGCAAGCCCCTCGATTATGATTTTTAAAGCAGCTGATGTTCACTGAGCTCCTGGTAGGGACAAGCAGCCTGTCAGGGGTCCCTGACAGTGACGCTAGGGAGTAGGCACGTTTCATGAGGACACTGAGACCCGGAGAGGAGGACGTGCCCAGGTAACCGGGCACCCGGATCCACACTCAATCATTTCATTATATTGGTGTGACAATGGTGGAAACCATCAGAGAAGCAACTGATTCCCAAGGCTGCCACCACTCCTCCAGCTGAACCCCCCAAGCTGCAAATATCCTCAGACAGGTTGGCACCAGGAAGGCTACATCTCTCCCAGGGCGAGGTCCACGTCTCTCCAGGGAAGAAATTCTGGGCTTAACGTCTGCCCCTTTTGAGGTTTTGGGTCTTTGCTGGGGGGAGCAGAAAGTAGGAAATGAGCAAGTGGGACTCCTCTGAAGACGAGGCTGGGCAGTGAATGGCGGGGGAGGTACACTGAGAATGATGGAGAGGCTTTCGGGCGAGACTGGCTCCAGGGTGGGGGCCCTCAGAGAAGAGGGAAAGGGAAAAAGGGGGTACACCCACATGTGTCTTCAGAATGGACCAAAGCACGCAGGAGTGCCCGGGGGCACATCCTGACCATGCACATGTCTGTACACAAGGACCAGCCTGAGGCATGCACATGGGAGGGACTGTCACGCAGACACACGTGTGGCTGAGATGCACGTGGACAAATTTTGCTCTGGGGTCGGGGGGGGGCGACCTGTGTGCTGATAGCATGGCCTACATGTTAAGTCAGGACACGTGGGGAGCCTGGACACACACACAGAGGTTCGTGAAGCAGTGTGACAACAGACACAATGCACACAGAGCTCCCCAGACAGACGGGCTCACAGACGGGGGCATGGGGCTGCTGTGCTGAGACACAACTGTAGAAGTGCCCAGCCCCAACGCGGCCCAGGCCCTGTGCTCCGTCCAGAGGCCCCCTTAGCCTGGGTGAACCAACTAGTGCCCATCACATCCTTACTGCCTGTCTCAGAGATGCTCTTTCCCTGCAGCCTTCTGTGGCTCCCCATTACACTCCCTGTCTATGCCCTTATCTCCTCTGGAGATGCTCACTGCTTCAGCACCAGGAACACTCTCTAGCCTTTGCTTTATGCTCGCCTCTGCTCTTACCTGTCTGGACCTCACTACATCCTCACAGGACACGTCCACTGTTTCAGCTCAGAACACACTCTTCCCCTGCCAGCTTTCATGGCTCCCCAGTACCCGACTGTGCCTACACAGCCAGTGCTCAGATGCTGAAGATGGCCTTCCTTCAACATCCTCCACAGTTACCCATCACCTCTGCCTGTCTGTCCCCCACTGTGTCCCCAGTGCAGGGGCTCAGGAGATAGCTATCCTCCTCTGGCTTTCCACTACCTGCAACTCTCTGTACCCCATCAGGACCCCACTGCTTGGGTACTGGGGACACTCTGCCCCCACGGTCTCAGCAGCCCCCATCACTGTGCATATCTGAGTCAGCTATGGCTCCACTCTGGCACTGAAGAACTCGCCCCCTAGCACCCACCGTAGCTCCCCATTACCCCATAGCTCCCCATTACTCCTCGTCAGTCTGCACTTTTTTACATCCCCACTGATTCAGCTCCAAAGACACCCTCTCTTCCCTCCATGGCTGCACATCAGTGCTGCCTTTCTGTGCTCCCTCAGTCCCCGGGGTGCGGGCCCTGAGATGCTGCCCTCCCCCTGCCACCCTCCTGGCCCCCTGCGCTCACCCGATCGCAGCTGCTTGATGCGCCCATTGCTGGCACTGGGGTCCACAGGCAGGAAGTCCTTGAACCAGGTGATCTCGGGGTCCGGGTTACCACTGGCAGCACAGAGCATCGTGGCCGTCCGCGTCCGCTCCACCACCTTCAGCTGGGGGCCCATGTCGATGTTAGGGAAACCAGGGGGCAGCTGGTCCTCTGGAGAGGGGCAGGTGATGGGGAAAACAGCAGGGACCCAGTTACTGTACAGCTGGCCCTCCAGGCTGGGGCTTGGGGATGGGCCCTGAGGGCAGCCCTTGCCTGGCCAGGTAATCTCCTGAAGCCTGTTTCCTCCTCTGTCTGTGGGGAACTGCGGGAACTGTTGGGAGGGCATCAGGCTAGACCAGTGTCTCTGATCTGGGCCAATCCTGCCCCAGGGGACACTGGGCCACGTCTGGGGATGTCCATGGCTGTCACTCTCGGGATCAAGTGGGTGGGGGCCAGGGATGCTGCTCCACCCCTCACAGTGCCCACAACGGCCCTGATGCAACAGTGCTGAAGTTAAAGAGCCCTTGGGTTACGTCACAGCAGCCCGAGGGAGCTTTTCAAAATGGAAACAGGGCCACACCACCCCGTGTCGCCTGCCCCGCTGTAGTTTCCTCCACCCTCTGGAGGAACCCAGGCTCCTTGCCTGGCACTGGCCCCCAGTGGCCTTGGCACCCCCATCTTGGGCCAGCCTTACTCTTCTTACTCTCTCCATCCAGCCACACCAGCCACCTTAGTCCCCCAAAGTCATCAGGCCCCCTCCAGCATCACCTTGGGCAAAGCTCACAGTCACAAGTTACAAACACCCTGGGAAATCCCCCGGTGGACCAGAGGTTAAGGCTCTGTGCTTCCACTGCAAAGGGTATGGGTTCCTTCCCTGATCAGGGAACTAAGATCCCACGTGCTGGCGGTGTGGTCAAAAACTAGTAAAAAAAAAGTAAAACCCTCCCATACTCTAGAACATCCAAACATCGAACTCCATAGATCACAATGCATCTGTGTCTCTGCCGTGTCCTTACCACCCCATGTAGGTCCTGGCACACAGTAGGTGCTCAGTAAATGAGCGAACGACTCAGCCTCAGTTACTGCCAACCTGTGAGAGGCATGTCTTCTGGCCTCAGTCTCCCTATTCACTGGTTAGCCTCCAGATGAAGGTGGTGGGAGAAAATACCTCTCCCTGGAGACTTGGTCCCCATGTTCTAGTGATGGGTAAGAATGTGGTTCTCTTGGCACATACACACTACTACATATAAAACAGGTAACGAATAAGGACCTACTGGATACTACAGGGAACTCTACTCAATACTCTATAATGGCCTATATGGAAAGGACTCTGAAGAAGAGTAGATACGTGTATTTGTATAACAGATTCACTTTGCTGGTTTTTAGCATGCATGCGTGTTTAATCATGTCTGACTTTTTGCAACCCCATGGACTATAGCCTGCCAGGCTCTTCCATTCATGATAGATAGCTATCCTCCTCTGGCTTTCCACTACCTGCAACTCTCTGTACCCCATCAGGACCCCACTGCTTGGGTACTGGGGACACTCTGCCCCCACGGTCTCAGCAGCCCCCATCACTGTGCATATCTGAGTCAGCTATGGCTCCACTCTGGCACTGAAGAACTCGCCCCCTAGCACCCACCGTAGCTCCCCATTACCCCATAGCTCCCCATTACTCCTCGTCAGTCTGCACTTTTTTACATCCCCACTGATTCAGCTCCAAAGACACCCTCTCTTCCCTCCATGGCTGCACATCAGTGCTGCCTTTCTGTGCTCCCTCAGTCCCCGGGGTGCGGGCCCTGAGATGCTGCCCTCCCCCTGCCACCCTCCTGGCCCCCTGCGCTCACCCGATCGCAGCTGCTTGATGCGCCCATTGCTGGCACTGGGGTCCACAGGCAGGAAGTCCTTGAACCAGGTGATCTCGGGGTCCGGGTTACCACTGGCAGCACAGAGCATCGTGGCCGTCCGCGTCCGCTCCACCACCTTCAGCTGGGGGCCCATGTCGATGTTAGGGAAACCAGGGGGCAGCTGGTCCTCTGGAGAGGGGCAGGTGATGGGGAAAACAGCAGGGACCCAGTTACTGTACAGCTGGCCCTCCAGGCTGGGGCTTGGGGATGGGCCCTGAGGGCAGCCCTTGCCTGGCCAGGTAATCTCCTGAAGCCTGTTTCCTCCTCTGTCTGTGGGGAACTGCGGGAACTGTTGGGAGGGCATCAGGCTAGACCAGTGTCTCTGATCTGGGCCAATCCTGCCCCAGGGGACACTGGGCCACGTCTGGGGATGTCCATGGCTGTCACTCTCGGGATCAAGTGGGTGGGGGCCAGGGATGCTGCTCCACCCCTCACAGTGCCCACAACGGCCCTGATGTCAACAGTGCTGAAGTTAAAGAGCCCTTGGGTTACGTCACAGCAGCCCGAGGGAGCTTTTCAAAATGGAAACAGGGCCACACCACCCCGTGTCGCCTGCCCCGCTGTAGTTTCCTCCACCCTCTGGAGGAACCCAGGCTCCTTGCCTGGCACTGGCCCCCAGTGGCCTTGGCACCCCCATCTTGGGCCAGCCTTACTCTTCTTACTCTCTCCATCCAGCCACACCAGCCACCTTAGTCCCCCAAAGTCATCAGGAGCCCTCCAGCATCACCTTGGGCAAAGCTCACAGTCACAAGTTACAAACACCCTGGGAAATCCCCCGGTGGACCAGAGGTTAAGGCTCTGTGCTTCCACTGCAAAGGGTATGGGTTCCTTCCCTGATCAGGGAACTAAGATCCCACGTGCTGGCGGTGTGGTCAAAAACTAGTAAAAAAAAAGTAAAACCCTCCCATACTCTAGAACATCCAAACATCGAACTCCATAGATCACAATGCATCTGTGTCTCTGCCGTGTCCTTACCACCCCATGTAGGTCCTGGCACACAGTAGGTGCTCAGTAAATGAGCGAACGACTCAGCCTCAGTTACTGCCAACCTGTGAGAGGCATGTCTTCTGGCCTCAGTCTCCCTATTCACTGGTTAGCCTCCAGATGAAGGTGGTGGGAGAAAATACCTCTCCCTGGAGACTTGGTCCCCATGTTCTAGTGATGGGTAAGAATGTGGTTCTCTTGGCACATACACACTACTACATATAAAACAGGTAACGAATAAGGACCTACTGGATACTACAGGGAACTCTACTCAATACTCTATAATGGCCTATATGGAAAGGACTCTGAAGAAGAGTAGATACGTGTATTTGTATAACAGATTCACTTTGCTGGTTTTTAGCATGCATGCGTGTTTAATCATGTCTGACTTTTTGCAACCCCATGGACTATAGCCTGCCAGGCTCTTCCATTCATGAGATTCTCCAGGCAAGAATACTGGAATGGGTTGCCATACCCTCCTCCAGGGGATCTTCCCGACCCAGAGACTGAACCTGTGCCTTCTGTGTTAGCAGGAGAATTCTTTATTGCTGTGCCACCTGAAACCGGTGGCCTCCGTTCGTGTAATCTGCATGTCGTGCCATGGGCTCCGTGGCCTGACTCAGTTGGAATTGGCACCAGGCAGGGGGGTGGGGGGGATGCGGCTTCAGAGCCTCCTGGCAGGTCCCGCCCCCTCCTGTACACTTTGCCCTCCCCACTTCAGCACCTGGACTCTTGGTTCCTTTTGCTCTGACCTCTAATACCGCAGCTCCAGATTGGCCTTGCATCCACGATGGACAAAGGGTTCCCTGGGGTGGAGCATACCTCCTCAGTTACAGTTAAAACACCCAGCATCCCTTTGTTACGGGCTGAAATGCACCCCACCCGCATTCACTGGTTGAAACCCTATGAATAGAGTGGATGGCATCACCGACTCAAGGGACATGAGTTTGAGCAAGCTCCAGGAGTTGGTGAAGGACAGGGAAGCATGGCATGCTGCAGTCCATGGGGTTGCCAACAGTCAGATACCACTTAGCGACTGAACAACAATTCATAGGTTGAAACCCTAACACCCAGGACCTCAGAATTAGACTATATTTAGAGATAAGGAGTTTACAGAGATCATTAAGTCAAAGGCAGTACTAGTGCGACCCTAATCCAACAGGACTGGTGTCCCCCTAAGAAGAGATTAAAACCCAGGCACACACAGAGCAGAGATCATATAAAGATGGAGGAGAAGTCAGCTGTCTCTGAGCCAAGGAGAGAGGCCTCGGAAGCGACCAATCCTACCGACACCTTGATCTCGGACCTCCAGCCTCCAGGACTGTGAACAAAAACATGTGAAGTAAGCCACCCAGATGATGATACTTCCTTAGAGCAGCCCTAGCAAGCTAACACAGTCCCCGCCCCACCCCAGTGAACAAGTGATATAGTGACAAGTGACAAGAAAGTGACTGCATACAGGGCTGATGAGACAGAAGATGCAGGTCTGCTTGTCTGTGGCAGGCAGAATGTGTGTTGGTCCAGTGGAACCAGGGGTGGGGGTGACTTGGCATCACCCACCTGAGACCCCTAAGCCTGTACACCAAGGAAGAAGGCAGGGGTATTCCCAAGGTGCCAACACTAACAGCAAAAGGCTGGTGATGATCTAAATGTCTTCAACAGAGCCTCATTATACACAGGCCAGGCCATCCACAGGGCAGGTCCCCCAAACAGCAGAAGGAATCACCTACCAGATTCAGAACAAAGTCCAAGATGCACTGCTAACTGGACAAAGTGAAAGATGTGTAGACCAAGGATTGAAAACTATGGCCCTTGAGCCAAGTCCGGCCCCCTGCTTATTTTTGTTGATAAAGTTTTATTGGCACACAGCCACACCCACTGGTTTCCTCATCATCCCCAGCAGCTGGCCTGAACAGAGAAGTTGTAGCAAAGACTCTCTGGCCTGCAAGGTCAAAAATATTTACTCTCTGGCATTTTATAGGAGAAGCTTGCCACTTCCTCGTATAAACAAAGCTGCTATTTGCGTAAAAAGGAAATAACACGCATGTATTTGATTACAGATGCCCAGGAGGGAAACAAGGTATGGCGGGGCTACTGGGGGATGGACAGGGGACTGGGAAGAGGTAGGCAAGAAGACTCCATGTGGGGAGAGAAGAGAGATCCAGATACTTGGAGGGTGCAGGAAGCCAAGGCCGGGTGAGGGAGAGGTGGGCAGGGACACCATCTCCCCATGTCCACAGTTAAACAACAGAGCTGCGGTTCCTGTCCAGGCAGGAGTTGCTTCATAGAGGAAAACAGCATAAGTTCCAAATCCTGAGCACTAAATGTGTACCAGGCAATGTTAGGTAATTTCTGCCTCTGAGAAGGGATCCATTTCACAGAGGGGAAAGCTGAGGTTCAAACACTGGGCACACCTGCCCTGAGTCATACAGTCTGGTCTCAACAAGGCTGGAATTCGAATCCAGGCTGGGCTAAATCTGGAGGAAGCTGGATGGAGCCAGTGACTGCAGAACCCCAAAGCTGGGCCTGGACTTGTCGGGTTACAGCGGCTGGATCCTGGCTGAGCTGTTTCACACCCAGTTCCTTCTTCCTGGGCCCAGAGGCCTGGACCACCTCACTGCATGGTCCTGATTGGCTACTGATGACGTCACTGGAGGTTCGGGCCAAGATAACCAGGCTCAATTCTAGGTGCTCAAAGCTGGCCTAGACATGCTGGAGGCTGGGGCTGCCAGGGTCCCTCTGTGCTGATGTTTCCTGAGTGTGTGCACACGGGTGTGCATGTGTGCTCACCCACAATCCACGTGTGTCCACACGTGAACACTTCCTGGGTTCGTGCAGCCCCACGGGGGAGGGGCGTGCGTGCCTGTGGGCGGCAGCCAGCCACAGTTGGGGGTAGGCTGCGGCCGCCTGACGTTACCAAGAGCTCCTAATTAAACAAAAATGTTCATAGAGTACCACATTGTGCTGGATTCCTCGGAGTTTAATTAAAACAACAGCGTGAGAGGCGTGCGCAGCGTCCACAATCAGATGGCAGTGGCGGGGGGGGCAACGACA